>CAUYTI010156147.1:0-13132 GCA_963575145.1 Galago senegalensis | reverse complement strand
GCCTGTAGTCCCAGCTACTTGGGAAGCTGAGGCAGGAGACTCGCTTGAGCCCAGGAGTTGGAGATTGCTGTGAGCGTGATGCCATGGCACTCTACCCAGGGGAATAGCTTGAGGCTCTGTCTAAAAAAAAAAAAAAAAAAGTAAACACTACCAGTACCTTATTATCCCTCAACAGAGGCTAAAAGAGGTGATGGCATTTTTATCTATTATTTATTTTTATGTTAAAGTCCATGGATATGTATCACTGTGCTATTTTTTGGTTTTCAGTTTGAGGGGACGGAAGAATTTATTTTATTTTATTTTTTTTGTTGTGTGTGTACATTAATGCATTTATGGGGTACAATGTGCTGATTTTATATACAATTTGGACTGCTTACATCAAACTGGTTAACATAGCCTTCGCCTTATTTACTTAATTATTGTATTAAGACATTTATACTCTACTCTTAATAGATTTGACATGTACCTTTGCAATATGCACCACAGGTGAGGTCCCACCAATTACTCTCCTTCCACCCAGCCTCCCCACTTCCCTCCCCTCACCCTCCTCTCCCCTGTACTATTATGAAACCAATATATAATCACCCACACTTTCATATGAAAGATGAAACACAACTATAGTCCCGGAAGGAGGAAGATTTTTCTTCTTTATAATGGTTCCTATGCTTTCTAGGGGCCTTTGTTTTCCTTCTCTTTGTGTTTATTAGCCCAGGATGGGGAAAATTGCATTAGTATCCACAAACAACATCTCCGTTTGGTATCATTTTGAAATAAAGCCCTGAAGAAACTAACATTTGCTTACTTCACCTCCTCATCTTTTTTTTTTTTCTCTTTCCCTACTGTCTTAGCTGTTTTCTGGTCTCTGGTGTCCAGGGCACTCATGCTGCCTCCTGGAATTCTGGCTATTCCATGGTCCCAGACTCCTAGACAGAGTAGAGGACTTGAGCTCTATGTGACCCATTCCACATGTGCAGTTTCCTTTAGCCTCACTCAAATTTTGATATCCCTGTATCTAAAATTATGGCTTGGTAGATCAATGTTTCCAGGGAGCCTTAAACCAAAAATAAGCTCCAAGATAAGAATTAAGGACACTTATTTGAGGGAAATAAAGGAAACTGAGGGATGAAATGAAGGTTTTCTTATTTAATTTTGGGGGTTTTTTTGGTTTGGTGAAATTTTTTGTAGCGTAAACCCTTATGGATTATAAATCTCCAAGTTTCCCTTCTGTCCACAATTTTGAAATGAGGATAAGAAGCACATAAGAAATAAGCAGTTTCTTAAATAAGAAATAAGTATCAGACCTAGAAAAAGAACTTAAAGATCACCTGGTTTTCCACCATTATTTTACAAAGTAGAAAAATGAAGCACTAAGTGAAATGATTTTGATAGAGCTGGGCACGGTGGTTCATGCCTGTAATCCTAGGACTCTGGGAGTCCAAGACAGGCAGTTTGCTGGAGCTCAGGAATTTGAGATCAGCCTGAACAAGAGTGAGACTGTGTGTCTACTAAAAATAGAAAAATTTTACCCAAGCATTGTGAAGGACCTGTAGTCCCAGGTACTCAGGAGGCTAAAGCAAGAGAACAGCTTGAGTCCAAGAGTTTGAAGTTGCTGTGTCACCAGGGCACTCTATCCAGGGTGACAGGGTGAGACTCTATCTCATAAAAAAAAAAAAAAATGATTTTCTAGTTGTACAAATGCAAATTCAGTAATTTAATTTAAATAATACCTTCTTGAACAAACAAAAAATAGTCGGGCCAGGACAATATGGTACCTGTTAATTTACAACTCATTTACTAACCTTTAGTCATTCTGGAAGTATCTGGCCCCATGGTATCTAAAGCTGGTTCCTACATTTGCATATATTATGAATGACTTCACATTGAAAAATTTATCCTTAAAGCTTAGCATTCTGAGGTCAAATTCTAACTTAATGTTTTTATCTATGCACTTTTATACACATCATCCTGTCATGTCTATTAAATATTTGGTAAAAACCTTTGGAAAAAATGTAGGATAGAAGTTTTTAAAAGAGAATATTGAATAAGTATAGCAGAGTAATGTAAGCTTTGGAGAAATCTCTTCACAAACACATTGAGTGTGGCCATTGTAGAATGTCAATTTCCAGAAACATTCTTCCAATACATTTTATTGTGAATATTTAAGATATATCACATATTATAAGATACATGTATATGGGAAAATAGTTACTATAGTGAAACAAATTAACATAATCCATCATCTCATAATAACCATTCCCCCAGCCCCATGACAAGAACAACTATAATCTACTTAGCAAAACTCCTGAGTATAATACACTCTTGTTAACAATATAATTTTCATGCTGTACATTAGATCTTTTGACTTGTGCAGAAACATTTTGAACTGAAACTTTAGTTAGAAATAGTTAAAAGAGAGAGATGGTAACTGGAAGTTTCACAGATTATAATTTCATGATTCTTCAAGTGGAATCTTTTGACTCCTTATGTCAAAGGGCAGTGTGAGCACAGTTTGAGGACTTCCACTTGACCAGCTCATTCAGCAAAATCAAATAAATTTTGTTTTGTGCTTAGATGGTTTAACAATCATGTCTGTTACGGGACTAATTTATGTCAAGCATGTCAAGAACATTCTAAAGGATGCAATGAATTTACAATGGCACCAACTTCTTTTAGCTTAATTTGTAAGTACATATTTAAGTGGACAAAATATCGTATATATTTATTGGAGTGTGATATTTTTGAGAAAATAGTTCTTCATTGTGTAATTATATATTTACTTTTTAAACTGCTTTCTAAAAATGTTATTTATATAATTCAAAGTTTTTTCTTTATTATTTAGTGGGAACTAATTTGTATGGAGATAATCCAGTTTTAATTCTATAAAATGTTTTGAAAACTAGCAAAACCATTGTGGAAGAGTATGTGTGTCGGGGGGTGGGGAATAACAAAATTTCTACCCCTGTTTCATATATAGACAGTAGAGTTGCAAATATACAGTAATATACTTGTATTTAGTTTGGAAAGATAAGCTCAGTCAGTCCTTTATTTTGGAAATAAGATGCTTCAGGTTTGTCCAATCTAAAAATCAATTTATAGATGGACAAATAAATTTTTGTGGAGTTTATATGAATTTTTCAAGTCCACAAAATGAGTTTAAAGAAGACACAGATTTAGACTGCAGACTTTTTGATTTTCAATCTAGAAAATTTGGAACTTCACCATAAAGAAACCAGATAAGAACCTTGGACATAACAGTCAATTCTATGCTCTTGTTCTTGTGAACTTCAAAGTCAGTGAACTTTGCTTTTTCTTTTCTTATAATCCCTGGGAAAAAATAAAGCATGGTAATTGAATCCACTGCTTATGAGCTGAGGAGAAGCCAAATGAACTGCTATCTCTTTGTTTGCACTCCCTACATGTAAAACAGAACGATAAGTGGGTCATTACAAAAGTTTTGAGTACAAAAAAAATCAAGAAATATGAGAATGGAAACTGATCACATATTCCTTTAAATACCAAGCTACTTGCTACTGTTGCAGACTCAAGATTAAGTCTGATGGTTGGGTTCATTCTAACTTGGTCCAGCCACTGATGATTAAGAACCAAATCTAAGGACACAAACTGGACATAATTTGTCTCTCAACCAACTTCCTCATTGATTATTTCTTTCCCATTTTCATCATCTCCTGTAAAAATTCCTCTGGTGGTTGCCTTCCCTGGAGCTTTCTTTGAGTCTGCATCTCCCCTAGGAAAATAAAAACCAAGGATACTGATGGGAGGCATGATACTGTGTGGCTTAGGTTTGTCTGAGTGTTTGTAGGATCAGAAGAAAATTGGGTGAAAAAATCAAGTCTAATCTCTCTAGTAAACAGTCTAGAAAGCCAGTGGATCAATGCAAGGTCACAGCCACTGCAGAAAAGGAGTGAGGCAGGAAGGGCTGAGAGGAGGATTAACCATTCAGGTGATCACCGTAACCTTCATATATATTTGACCCTAGACATTGGAAGAGGAACGATTTCTTGAACATCCATATTCTAGTTTAGTTTATGTTTTATATATCTGCATTCAATACCTGCAAGAATGAGATCACATGTAAGACTTGTTATGATTCCCAAAGGTCAGTCTCATTAATTTTCTTCCTCCTGCCTCCAGTTGTCTCTCCTCTGCCTTGACTTCTGTCACATTTCTTGCTCATTGAGGCTCTCCTTCGAGGTGGTCTCAAACAAACCACATGTCTGTCCCTTCACAGAGCACAACCCTAGCTCCCCTCTCCATTAGGGGAAAGCTTTGATCAACCCTCTCGACCAAGGCAAATGTATCCCAACTATCAGTGCAATTAAATTTAAAAAATGATTATAATAATAATAGAGAGATTCTTAACTCCAAAGGACAAATCTAATAGAAATGAAAAAATAAAAATAAGAGGTAATTTTATGAAAATGGAAGCTTCCTACTGTCCTTCAAATCTCTCTTCCTCTGAAGCATTTGCTTGTATAAAACTATTTTTATGAGAGAACAAATGTTTTAACACGGAAATAATCCTAAGCACAGATGTTTAATTCATTTTATTTGAAAAACTGTTCCTTCTTTTCATAGTATACACAGAGAAAAGCATAAACTATCAAGCACCCTCATTTACATAATCTGTTCAGTTTAAAATGATAATTAGTTACTCCCAGGCTAGAATATACAACTCAGCAGGCAAAAGTAATTTTAAAATCATTAAACTTACACATCATGGTCAGGAGGTCAGCACACTTGAATTTCATTATGCAATAAGGAAAAGCACTTTTGGTTTCTGTCTTTGTTCTGTGCTCTTAATTAGAAAATACTATGGGAAGAAGAATCCATTTCTACCAAGTACTTTCTGGAAGAAAGTAAAATTGGTGAACCAATGATTCTGTTTTTAAATGGAGACCTTGATCAGCCTTAATTCATTTAATGATCCTGGAAAGAAAAAAAATAAAAGAAGAAAAACATAACCCAACAACCCTATAGATTATCATCAAAAGAGCAGTTGTTACAAAGTCTTCTATGATTGAAGCAGAATTAATTTACTGTCTCAACTGAAATTCTTATCATGCCTCTTTTACAGGGAAGTCAAATAAGACAGGATAACATGGGAGGACCCCTATGCTCTAATCTCATTTAGTTTTCAGTTCCAGATGATTAGTAAATTCCTGTCTTTATTAAGTTTTGGTAAAGTTCAGTTCTATACACTTTATGGGTTCAAAGTTTGATCTTAATCCAGCAAGTGTATTAACAGGCAATCGGAAATCTCCCTTGGGTCACCCATGGAATCTCTTTCTCTCTGGGAAATTTCTACACAACTGGGTGAAGTCTTTTGGGTATGTAGTCCTCATTGAGTTTGTACAAGTGTGAAATCACGACCTTGCTGACGATTTAGAGGAGAGCAGCTCATATTGTTATTCTAAATAACTACTGTGGATAGAAAACAGTGATCCAGGCAAAACCAAAATAAATTAGAGTCAGTTGCTCCGTAACTAGAAACTTTCATAGCTCTATGTTAGGAACCCATGCTGTTGCCATGTCAGCTAGTGACTTTAGGCGTCTGACCCTTGAGGAAGTGATAGTTGTGTGGGTCCCTAAATTCTGCCCATAAGTATCACATTGGAACAGAAGTTCCTGCCAAGAAGGAAAACCAGATGGTTTCAAAAACTGTTAAGAATTGTCACTTCTTGTTTGCCTAGAGCATTTTTTTTTATTCCTCTATGTTCCTCATCTATGTCTCTTATCTTCCCACTGTTTAAACTATCATTTAAACACAGCTGTCCTCAGTTTTCTTTATTTCTATAATTTTTAAATTACTGTATAGGTTTTTAAACCCAATTTTTATATTTAACTTTCTTAATTTCAATTTTACCATTGATTTATTTTCTGACCTTTTAATCCTCTAAATTAAAGCGTATCATCTATATATATGTGTGTGTGTTGTCATATATATAGATATACACACACACACACCCCTGTCTCTCTGTCTCTCTCTCTCTCTCTTTCTCTTTATATATATATATATATATATATATATATATGTATATCATCAGATTTTGGGTAAACTATTCCAATTGCAGCCATGAACTAAATGAACTATAAAACAAAAGAATATGAAGACTTCTTCAAAGAGCATGTTTTTTGCACTCTCCCATACTTCCCAACTATGACTGATTTTGCTGACAAATCACATAGAATCTGACCTCCAGAGAAGGAAGCATGTAAGGACAATCATTAGCTTTCTGGAACCATCCTGTCCCTAATATACTTAATTCTGCTTTTCCAAATGGTTCCTCCATCCATTTAAGCAGAATCCAAGGACTTTCTCTTTGAGTTCCTCTGCAAATAGATCAGAATGTGAGAAAACCTTCTTATAGAATAGATAACACCTGTACCCGGATGGAAGACAACTGTATTTTAGGTAGTTTCTGTCTCCTCTGAATATCAGAGCCTAAGGAAAAGGGATGCTAATTTCATGTCTAGAACACAGATGTATTAGTGTATAGGCAATAAAAGACAAGCAAGAGGCTCAGTGTAGATCCTTTCCATCCTCTGTTTGCTTCTAATGGGAGAGCAGAGTA
The DNA here is from genome assembly GCA_963575145.1 of Galago senegalensis. NCBI lineage: Eukaryota > Metazoa > Chordata > Mammalia > Primates > Galagidae > Galago > Galago senegalensis. The sequence goes on along the minus strand of CAUYTI010156147.1, from coordinate 6,539 downwards.
CCATATACAACTTCAGACTCAAGGCCATTCAGACTCAAGGCCATGATTTCAATTTCCTAGACTTTCCACATTTCTTTTCCTGAATTTAATGTTGATATCCTTTCAAGATACTACCAAAGCTTAGTTTTCATTTCATGAAGGGTCTTGGCCCATCATTGTGCAATGTTAACTGATTCAGTTACATTCCCTCTAATAATTTAATTATTTTAATGGCCAGTTGGCTTTGTGAAATAATTTTTGCAAAAATGTAGTGTGAGACATTGGCTATTGTTATTATTATTATTTTTTTTACTAGCCTGCAACATTGGCTATTCTTAAATCAAAGCCATCATGTTAAGTAGCAGCCTTGACTTATGTTACTAGATGGTAGTCACAAAATCTACTAGGAAATTATACAGTACTGTATCCTAAGTAGGTCTTTTGCAATTAGAGTATCTATGAGGATACTCCAAATGATGCTCAAGATGAAATATTCTATTGATACCCAACTATGAGTTTTATTTTAATTTTTATGCTGGCTGTAAATATTTGTTACCAATTTCACAGATTATTTCCTAAGCTATTTGGGGGATTGACAAGCACACACAAATAACCTACTAGCCATTGACAAACCCCTCTTTAGAGTGGTTGTGCAAATTCCTGATATTGCCAGTAGGGTTTAAAAGTTCCTTATCAATACATACACTTATCAGTTCCTACTATTGTTGAATTTCTTCATTTATAAAACTTAAATCCAATGAAGGTTGATGAAATAATATCTCATTGTAGTTTTTGAGAAAAGACTAAAAAAGGAGCATGGGGGGACAGGGCAGGAGGAAAACTAGGCCTACTGAATCAGGCGGTCTGGAGGGCCCATAAGAATGGGGGTGAGGTAACCAAGGTAACCAATGACCAATAGAAAGAGATAATCAATGACCAATAGAAAAGGGCAAAAATGCTTGGGGGAGCACAGAAGACAATGAAAGATTTGTAAGGGATTTCAAACAAAGAGGGTATTTATACCCTTGAAGGATTTTTTTTCACTGTAAGCATATACAATTTTATTTGTCAATTGTATCTCTTTTTTTTTATTAGATCATACTTGTGTACATTAATTCTATCATAGGATACAGTGCGTTGCTTCCATAGGATTTTGAGTCTCCTGTCTCTTTAACCTCTTCTCCTTCGTGAAAGGAACCCACTTCCAACTTTCTTTAGAAGTGCTCTAAACCTTCTCTTTGTTCTAAGTAAAATTTCTCCTTGTTACATTCAAACTTGTACAAGTTACTTTTGCTGTCTATTCACACTGCTTGTGCTGTTCTGGTTTTATTCCCAGTTTCTACCCACTTTTACTTTCAATTACCATGGTGCCTTGGTTGAAGTGTCTAGCTCACTCGAGTAATTGAACCAGGTCAACTAGGTTCTGAAAATTTAGAACCCTGATCCCCAACAGTTTTATTTTATATTTTTCCACTTACTAGTAAGATTGAACATCTTCATATATTTATTGACCATTCTATTTCATTCTTCTGTGACTTGCCTATTCATATCCTATATCTAATTTCTATTGTGTTATATTATCTTACTGATTTGTCTGTGAGTTCTTCATATATGTATTTCTCTCCCTCTCACCATGCATTACTATTCTTTATTTTTATGCTCAAAATATCTTTGCTTTAGATAGTTTTTTCTACATCTTCTACTTTTAATTGTGTAGTTGGAGTCCTTTGTTTTAAAGAAGCCTTTGGGTTTTGATACACAGATATTCACTTATTTTTGTAACATTTTTGCCTTTCAAATCTGATTTCAGAGATCTTTTTCTACCTTGCATTTTTAAAATCAATCTCTTATATGTCTTACTAATTTTTGTAACATTTTATTTTATTTTTGTGTAATTCAATGAAGGTATGTAATGCTATTTTATTTTTTTCAAAAAGAAAACTGATCATATCAATGTTTATTAAAAGATTCTTTTCTTCTTCAGTAATTTCTGATATCTCCTCTAAAATATGACACAGTCTGTATGCTGGTCAGCATCTAAACCTTATATTCTATTTTCCACCCACAAATGCTATCCTATTCTAATTAGTATAGACAAACAGTATTCACTAAACTTTGAACACACTAGGGAAAGCCTTTCCTCCTGGGTTGTGCTTGCTTATTTAAGATATAGCATGTTACTTTTCTGTGTGAATTTGGAGAGAAGTAACATAGTATTTGAAATAAATAACTATTATAACTCTGATTTACCTTCTTTTATGTTATCAATAATATTTTGAAATTTTTCTATAAGAGACATGTTTTGGTCATATTTGTCCCTAAGTATATATTTTAATTTGCTAACATGAATTTTAGGTTTCTATGTTATAAATTTAAGTCTTTAATTGTTTTTAAGAATGTTCCTAGTTTTTGCAAAGTTAACTTATTATCTGGCACATGTGATGAGCTTACCTACTAATCCTTAGAATTTGAGGGGAAATTTGAAATATAATCCATGTCAATATAATGTATTGTCAGTAAATAATACTTTATTCTAACCCTTCAATTCTTCTCTGCATCAGAATGCACTCTCTGTAACTTCTTATATAATGTCAATTTGCGGGATGGCAGTATTTTGATACGTTTTTACTTTCATGGGAATTATTCTAATGTGTCAGTGTTAAAATATGCTATTTGCTCGAAGTTTCTTTATTAGGTTCCTAAAAGGGTTTGTTTGATTGGTTGGCTAAGGTGAGAAGTAATAAATGTAAAATTGTATGAAATGTTCTGCATTTCTTAGCAATGATTAAATCATTGTTCTGTCTTAATCTGTTTTCATATCAATTTTAATATAAGTATCATAATTCTAGGATAATCCTTACAATCCTAATGTTCACATTCTGGTCATTCCACGTACTATGTGAGTGACCTTGCATCTATCTATCACTTTTGCTTCAGCTTTTTCTACTGTACAATGGATGTAAGCAAATGCCTACTTCATCAGTCATGGAGACTGTGTGCATGTGTATGCACACACACACACATATATTCCTAATGAAGTATTTATTTAATGAAAAAAGTAAAATCCTGACTCACATGTAAATATGAAATGAATATGTGCCAATAATTATATGTGACCAATTACTGAGGAAATTAGCATGATGTCACAGCTGGCTCAAAGAAGAGTTAAAAGTACCACATGTGTAGGCATTAAGCAAGGCAGAAATGAATTTGCAAGGAGATATCGAATGGGTCTGTCCACAAGACAATAATAAATTGCATTTCATCAGACACAAATTATTTGCATTTCTATAGTCAGGAATTACTTGTGATATTATCAGTTTTCTACAACTGACAGACCCGTAAAACACCTAAGTGGACAAGCACAGAGACCACACAGAATGAGATAAGCTCAGAGGGCATTCTAGAAAAACCCTAGTTTTCAGTTAAACATACCTAATATTGTTTTTCTCCATTTAAAATTCTATCATAATATTCTATCATAGTTAATTATAAATTATCATGTAAATTCTACCATAATTAATTGTGCAAATTAATATAGCTCTCTAAATAAAACACATAGAACAACATAAAGCATAAAATAAAAACTGTATATCTTTGCTACTACTATTGGTATTGATATTTTTATGCGTTATTTGATTTGCTCATATTTTGTGTCACATTTTTACATCTATATACATAAGTAAAATTGTGCCATAATTTTCTATCAAGTACTTCATCTGCATATTTTTTATCAAAAGTTATGTGGTAATATACTAACAATGTGTACTCTAAGTACATTTTAATAAACATTATCCAATGTGTTATGAGTTCAGAAAAATTTCTCATTGGCCCCAGTACTAGAATTATTTGATATTACCTGAGAAATCAATTAATTTCTATCACAAAGACACTGAATTATGTGGCTGGCCCCATCTGTCTGTTAAACACTGCTGAAACTTTAGAACTAAATTAATAATCTGCCTCTAGCTTGTGTTTCACATATTATGGAATGAATTTAGCTGCACATATTTTTATTGTCCCATATCCCCATGTACTTTTATTAATTTTTTCTCTTTATGCATTGCATGTATTTATGAAAATTACTTTTATCTAGTATGACCATTATTTTTCATTAAACTGATTAACATAGTTTGACTAAATCATCAAGTTGTTTGACTAAACACACTCATGAATTCAGTCAAAACTGCAGAACTGGTTAAGTGTGCAAAATGTCAAATTCCTACAATTAATGGAATTGATGAGAATGGTCCATTCCAATATTTTCTTCTTACCCTGGAAATGGAAATTAATTCAACATCATGAATATGGCTCTCTGAATATGACCTTTTATCAGGCATAGAATAATTTATTGAAATTTTATAAATAAAGCTGTGATTGTGTTCTGCATTTTTCTTCACTATCAAAATTTATTTATTTAGCTCTTTGTCCCTATATTGAAAGGAAAAAAAGCACAGGATTTAAACTAGGTATAGCTAGAGATTTGCCTAGGAGAATAACTTGAAATGAATATCGTTATTAAATTCCCACTGCTTCAAATGGATTTTTAGATTAATATATCTGCAGAGATATAAAATTATCTGATTTATAACCATGCATTATTAGATCTGAAATGTCAGTTATTATCTCTTCTACTTAATACTTAGATTACCATATAATTTTATGCATCTTTGAGAAAAAAGGTTGGAAAGTAGCAAGGATATGAATCTTGTGTCTACTGTTACAATTGTAAATGTAGTGTCAAGAATAGCTATGAATATTGTGCCCTCACATTGACTTAATTCCAAGAAAGAAGGGACAATGGGTAATGAAAGTTGCACGTGTCTTCATAAGTCATTCCTTGTTTATGACTAATCTTTGTAACAGTCTGATATTATGACTTACTGTGTCAGTTACAACCTCACACCCATTCTTTGGTTTTTAAATTGTGAATGTATGAAATTACACCAAGAGAATTTATCAACTCAACTTTCACTTCTTCAGTGCATAACATTCAAGGTCAAAAATATGCTCTGTGTTGAAGGGGAGAGTTGAAAGTTTAAATCTTTCCCCAAAAGTCCTTGACTCGTGACTCTGGAAGCAATAGGTAGTGGTAATTATTATTTTGTCTTGATTTTTACTGAGATTTATTAAATAACTGACTAACTCTTTGATATAAACGAGAAATTAAGTAGAGACGACTCTGGGGGTAAACCAAAAGATTTCCCGTGAAAAGGTGATGACTCTTACAGAATAATGCTCCACAGGCAGTCCCCGGGCTAAGAACGAGTTAGATTCTGTAGGTTTGTTCTTAAATTGAATTTGTATGTAAGTTGAAATATGTACATTTAGGTTTCCTCTAATAAGTGCAAGTTGTACGGCGGTTGGATGTTTGTAACTCAGGGACAGTCTGTATGTGTACAGAATGTTTCCAGATAATACTGAGGTTGAACACATAATTTTTCAACAAAGTTTCTTATTCTTAAATAGGGAAAGAATAGGATACGGAGAACATGGGTTCAATCTCAGCTCTGTCTCTTTCTCACTTGGTAAACCTGACTCTGAATTTGCCCCATGTAATACAAACATCCATTAAATATAAACATCTATCAAGAACATTTTATATGAATGTTAAAATGATGAATATAAAAATTTCTGATATAGTGTTGATTCAAAATTGGCACAAAACAATATAGATGTGCTTGCTATTATTATTTTTTAAGTTTTTTTCTAATTTTTAATTATTATGGTTATATAATAATTACCCATATCTTTATATATATATATATCTTATGATTTTTTGATCATAATGGGTATATAAAAATTACCCATATAACTTTATTTATTGATATCTTTATATATATATGTATTTTATGCTTTTTGATATAGGTATACAATATGAATTAATCAGGGTAATTGGGGTTGCCATCACCTCAGGAATTTAACATGACTTTGTGTTAGAAATATTCCAGTTGCATTCTTTTAGTTATTTTTAAAAATTTTTTATTAAATCATAACTGTGTGCATTGATGCATTTATGAGATTCAGTGTATTGATTTGATATACATTATGAAATGTGTACATTGAACTTATCAACACATCCATCATCTCACTTACTTATTAGTTGTAGTAAGATAATTACACTCTTTTCTTAATAGTTTTGAAATGTACCATTGCATCATGCACATTAGGTGAGCACCCCCCAACTACCCTCCTCCTCCTGCCTCCCCCCTCTGCTCCCCTCTCTCTCCTCTCCCCTTCTACTTTCTGGACTATAGTTATGATTTACCATTTATATGGATAGATAGGTGATTATGTATTGATTTCATAGCAGGATTGAGCACATTGGATAGTTTTTTTATTGTAATCCACTTTCTCTTTTTACAATTAGGAGACTTAGTTATACCGACATAAGTTGCCGGCCTCAAGCATGAGCATATTTTTTTTTTTTTTTTTTTTTGAGACAGAGCCTCAAGCTGTCCCCCTGGGTAGAGTGCCATGGCATTACAGCTCACAGCAACCTCCAACTCCTGGGCTCAAGTGAGTCTCTTGCCTCTGCCTCCCAAGTAGCTGGGACCACA
>CAUYTI010156146.1:0-22846 GCA_963575145.1 Galago senegalensis | reverse complement strand
AGTGTGTTACTTCTATATGCAGTTTGGAAAACTCTCATCCAGGTGGCCAACATAGCCATCATGTCTTTCTCATAATTGTTATGCTAAGACATTTATATTCAACCTTTAGACAAATTCACCTGTACCCAAATAGGATAAACTATAGGCGTGATCCCCACAATATCATTCTCTTCACCCATCCTCGCCCTCCCTCTCCTCCCTCCCCTCCCCCAGATTCTCTATTTCTTTTTCTTTTTTCTTCCTCCCACCAGGTGCTGAAAGGATTATTATTCACTGTGAACCAGAACCATTACTACTAGGTTACTGATAATCCAACCACTTGTGAAGATAACCCAGAAAAATAAAAAAAAAGCCTGATTTAGTCACTTAGCTTTTGTTTTACATTTAATTGTCATGCCACATGACTTTACATTTAATGTCTTGCATCTGACTTATACCCAGAATCTACTCTAACACTCATTTTGCATATCTTTATGTATCATTTAATATATGTGTTCTTTTTGTAAAACATCAAAGCTCTCATGATGTCTGGAGAAAAAAACATTTAACTGAACTAAGTTTCCAAAATCTACAGCGAAATTAAGACAATCTTCAATTATTCTGAATATTCCTTATGTACAGAGTTCCAGAAAACACATCTGAAAGAATAGATATGCCATATTCACAAACCTTTATTGAGAAAAAAAAAACATCATTATAACATCGAATTTCATTTAGAATTTTTCAGAAATTCTCTAATTCACAATTGATATTAAATGAAATACTATAGAATAAATGATAATATTCCTTGGTAATATGAGGTCTCACAATTAAGTCTGTGAACTCTCCCTCGTGACATTACTGAATACCTCTAGTTACCTTGGAAATTTTGCCCTTGGCCATCTGGTGACTGTAGTAATATTCAGCAAATGAGGAATGTAGCACTTTCCTGCCCAGAATGAGTTCACAAACTTAATTATCTGACCTCGCATAATTAAGATAAATATTTTAAATAACACCAAGAAAAGTATTCCTAAATATATGCCTAATAGTCTGCATAAGACATTATTATGGGATATATATTCTCTATTTATTATAATATTAATATGCAACGTGTCAAATGCCATGGGATTACTAACCTAGGAACTAAATATTACATATTTCCTTATAAAATTATATTACTTTACAAAACAAATTTCCATTTCAGTTAATTATTTGAAAAGCTTTTTTAAAAGAAAGTTAAGAAAATACATTTCTTTGACATTTATTTAGTTATGACAAATCTGCTTTGAGACATTGTTGACACTCATTAACTAGATTTATTCTTTAGATCCTCAGATATGTGCCCTGTCAATAGGTCCTAGGCAAACATTAACATCACACTCTGGGAGGCATTTTCAAGGAAAAAGGAACAGATGACTTTTCTGAGGAATGTCTACTGGCAAGAATTTTCAACAGTTATATGAACCACATTCAGGAGTTGCTCTTTCATGCAATTCAGATCAACATTTTAGATGCTGTCATGTGAATTATGGCTGGGTCAAATTCAAAATAAAACTGGAGGATGTGTACCAGCCAGAGATCCAGTAGTTGCAATTTTCTTAAAAATAATGATGATAAGAGGCACTAAAAAGAAAAGTGAAATGAAAAGAAGGGAAGGGAAAGGAGCAAAACTTAATAACATATTTAATTGTTGTGTCTTCTAATACTAGGGAAATAAAAATAATAAGCCTACTCAGTATTTGATCTGCATAGCTGTATTGTACTCCATGTCATTTATAAATTGAATAATTATATTGAGTTAACTATAAATACCACATATTTATGCAGCATTTTTTTGGAAGTAAAATATGAAGGGGATGAACAGCCTTTGATGTAAATTGACTTGACATTAAAATGGGGTGACAAGATGGTGACCTTCACCAGCCGCTGAAGCAGGGCCATCTTGACCCGCTAAGTCCTTAAGGCCAAGGGAAACACACCCAACACTATGTTTCACTCCATAATGGGGCTGAAAAGCAATGTTAACTGTGGATCTGTGTACACTGACAGCCCATGTCACGGACATCCATCAGTGAATTCTCAGTGTTTTTCTCCATTGGTAGCAGTTTTCAATTATTGCAAGGTGATTAGACAATTACTGTTCTATCACTTTTTTATTTATCATTTGCTTCATGTTTTTATCCTCAGTAGGACCATGGGAGTAGAGAACTAATCAATTATTTTTCTTATCCAAGTGAACCATAATCAAAAAGACTTGAGCACTATTGATGAAACAATTTCTGATAAAGTAGAAGATCATCTATCTGATATTAATTTAGAAGAGTTTTAGAATCCAAAATGTCTCCTGCAAACTAGCTGCATAAGCTCAAGTTTATCATTTTAAGGTTATGAAGATTGTCAGGTAGCAGCAGGAGAGCAAGGATGGACACTCAAGGCACAATACATGACCTGTAGGAAGAGTCTTCATGGCATTGGGAAGACTAAAGAGCAAGAAATAAGCTAAAGAGATAGATTAAGGGTCAGGTCACTAAGAACACATATTCCATGGAGAAATAGTACAGAATTTATTTTGAATTTGGTAAGAATCCTTTAAAAGAATTTAAGCAAAGGAATGAAATTATTAGACTCTAGTCTGACCACACCCTTCACTGACTACATTTTAGGTCAAGTTATTAGACACAATTCCTATCCAACTATTTTTAACAACAGCAATAACAAGCAACCTTTATTCAAACCAGAACCAACACAGACCTCAGATAAGATGGGACACTTTGCTTGCAGACTTGCCCGCTTGGCCCTGTCATTCTTTGAGACCATCTCTCTGAGACCCCTCCATAAAATCACCAGAGTTTCAGGGATTACAGCATAAAAAGCTACTGATCTAAATATCTAATCTGACTTTTTATCTGTGCCAAATTCCATAATCTCCAGAAAAGTTAAAGTACATTTTTTTCTTGCATAGTTTTTCTCCTAAAGATAATTTTTTATTTGTATAAATTTGTCAGGCATATGATAATTTTGTTACATGCGTAGATGGCATAGTGCTGAAGTCAGGGCTTTTAATGTATGCATCAGCCACTGATTTATTTTTCATCACTCACTCCCCTTGTGCTGACTTACCCTTTCTAGTCTCCATTGCCCATCATTCACAATGCTACATCCATACACATATGTTATTTAGATCCCACGTATAAGTGATTATTTGACTTCTTTTGCTTAAAATAATGGCCTCTAGTTACATCCATATTTCTGAACAAGATAGGTTTTCATTCTTACTTATGGCTGAATAATGTTCTAGTAACCATGAAACTCAGAAGATAATAAAATCATATTGCCAGGTGAGGAGGCTCACACCTGTAATCCCAGCACTCTGGGAGACTGAGGCAGGTGGACTGCTTGAGCTCAGGAGTTCAAGACCAGCCTAAGCTAGAGTGAGGCCCCGTCTCTATAAAAAAAATAGCCGGGCATTGTGGCCAGGCACGTGTAGTCTCAGTTACTTGGGAGGCTGAGGCAAGAGAAACCAAGAGAGAGACCAAGAGTTTGAGGTTGCTGTGAGCTATGATGACCTGACACTCTACCCAGGTGTCTCAAAAGAATAATACTACTAAAATAAAATAAAAATAAAATCATAAAAATTATATCTTTAGTAAGGTAACAAAATCACTGACATTTTCAATTCTATTCCTGGGAAAAGTATTCTTGAAAAATGAAGGAAAATTAGAACATTTCCAGGCAAACGAAACTGATAGAACGTGTTCCCAGTAGACATGCACCAAGAGATACGTCAAAGCAACTTCTTCAGGGAGAAGCAAAATCCCTCTAGAGAGAAACACATAACTGTAAGAAAAAAATGACAAATTCATTAGCAACATAGTAATGTCTGGTGTAGTTTAAGATATATGTAGAAATAAAAGGTCTGCTAACAATGAGGCAAAGAAAAGAATAAGGCTGAATGAGTTGAAGTGCTCGGGAGTTCCAGCACCGTTACAGGTGAAAATGGGCTCATTTGTATTACACTATTATAAAGCAATAATGGATGTTATATACTTTAATAAAAGTAAAGGCTGGTTTTGAAACATATCATTAGTAAATTAGTAGTAGGAAAAATATAATGTATTTTATGAATTCGAGACAAAGCAGAGAAAATATAAAAAGGTCAAATAGAAAACAAATAATAGGTAAAAATCCATGTGTACCAATAATTATATTAAATGCAAATTGACTGAATACTAAACATAAAATCTTAATATTTTCAGGTGAGATTAAAGAAAAATGATATGCTTTATGTAAGAAATATGTCTTAAATACCAAAACACGGAAATGTTTATAGTAAAATAATGGAAAAAATGCACCATGTATCTATTAACCAAAGAAAGCTAGTATATAGCTATCCTATCAAAAACAAATGAAGATTTTAAATAAGAAGCATTATTAAACATAAAGCTTGACATTTCATAATAACACAGACAACTTGAGAAATTTACTAGAAATTTACAACAGTTCTAAATCTGATCTGTGTGTGCACTGGACAACACACACATCTCAAAAAGTACATAAAGCAAAAGTCAACAGAATAAGAGAAACAACAGACGCATCTAGTATCATATGAGAGATTTTACACTTCCTTAATAGATGATAAAACAAGCAGAGCAAATATTAATAGGGATATAAATTTAAACAATATAATTCATATTTTAATCAATTACCACATATAGAACACTGCTCCTAATGATGACAGATTTAAATCCCTTTCAAGTAAAATGCATTATTAGTCAAAAGCAACCACATGCTAATTCATCAAAGTCTTGACAAACCTAAAGTTTGAAATCACGTCTAGTACATTTTCTGAGCACAATAGAATTAGCTAGAAAAATGAGACAAAAACTAAATCAAAACTGCCCAATTTCTGTAAACTTAAAAAATATATAAGCAACCCACATATAAATGAATATATAAAAGAAAAATATTAATTTTCATTGGAGTTGAATTTTAGTGAAGACAGAACATCTAAAAAGTTTTTTATCTAAAAAATACTGCCTGAAGAAAAACATATTGTTTTAGGGTTGAAAACCAATTCTCCACCTATCGTAGGTACCTAAAAAACAGAAGAATAAACCAAACTTAAAGAGATGTCTAGAAAATAAATAATAAATCTAAGACCAGGCATAAATGTAGAAGTAGAGAAAAGTCAATAGTCAGAGTCGTATCTTTGAAAAACTTAATCATTTTGAAAAATCTTCAACAAGATTGATTAGGAAAAAGGTAAGACAAACCCTCAGGATCATAAACATCACGGCACATAGTGCAAGCATCTAAAAAGACCATCAGAAGACTTTATAAACATCTTCAGGAAAATATAAAACTGTGGATTGAATAGACAAAATTTCTGAAAAATACAAATGGAAAAATAGAATATTTGACTAGCCCAACACTGATTTAGGGACCACAAAGAAAACCTTAGACCCAAGGGGCATCACTGCTGCATTTGCCCACAGAATTCTTTCACATAGGGAAAAAAATAACATCAATCTCTCACAATCTCTTCCAGAGAACAGGAAAAAAAAATACAGATAGTTCCCTACATATTTATAAGGTTAGCATAACATTCATAACAAGACTTGACAAAGAGTTTACTAGAATATTTTCAGATCTATTTCTCACATGAACATAAATATTAACATGTTGAATAAAATATTACCAAATCAAAAGCAGTTACATATAAAAAGATCATACTGTGTAAGAAGGTAAAACTGGAATACAAATATCACTCACTGTAATTTACCATATAAACACTGAAAAAGAATTTTTAAGTATGTGATCATCTCAGTGCTCAGAGAAAAAAAATCGACAAAATTTAACACTCATTCATTGTAAAGACTTCTGGCAAACCATAGATAGGAATAGAGGATACCTTCCTTAATGTGATAAAGGCCACTGAAAAACAACCTGTAAACAAACACGGCAAATCCCTCCCCACGCTCAGCCTGGTCCTAAAGCTATAGAGGAGATCCCCAGAGCGAGTGTCTACACAGACAAGTCCGCTGCCACCTGCCACCTGCCAGACTCCCCTCTCCTCCCCTCTGCGCTCTGCTCTCCCGCTACGGGCTTCCAGTGGGGGTTGATCAGTGGGAACCATAGAAAACAAAAATGGAGAGAAAGAGTGATGTCGAGATATTTGATCCCCTCCAATCCTTCCTGAAGAGTCACCTTAGGTTGCCTGTTCTTATCAGAATGATCAAGGCTGCGCCCACGTCAGCCTTCACTTCTAAATCGCCTCCCCCTCTAGGTTTGGCAGCCGATTCTTTTCCTCGCTTTTGGGGTCTGCTGCTAGCTCTGAGTATTTTCACTGTCACCGGGGGAGTTTTTGCATTTACCCCCGCTTATTTTGATAAATAGTTTCCATGTAAATACACTTTCCCTTAAGTACATTAACCTGCACGGACATTGGTTCCTTGTAGGGACCTTGATGAATACAGGCGTCTCTGTGTGCTGTACTGGGCTTCGTGGAGGCAGAAGAGTACAGATTCCCAAGCAACCAGGAGCAGCTGGGCGCTGCAGTTAGCTCTAGCGTCCTGGTGGCTTTTCACGAAGACAGACACGGGAATAACAGTGTCTCAGCAAAGACGAAAAGGGAGGGTAGCCGTCTTTGGGGACACCACTACCAGGAGTTTGGGCCAAGTATCTGACCCCTCTTTATCTAATACCCACTCCTCAGACCCTGGGCACTGCAAAGCACGCTAGAAATACAACAGGTCAGAAAGTATAAATTAAGTTGTTACAGGAACAAAATTATTTTTCTTGTACAGGAATTTGTAGACTCATTTGTACTAAACAATTAACCCCATGAAATCTTAACATTTGAGGTCTACTCCTTCTCCTTAACTTTTTATCAATTAGTGAGTGCTGCAATTTTTCCTGCAAATTATCTCTCATATCTGTTTCTTCCTTTATTTTTATCATTAACTACACCTTTGCCTGGGTATTTACAGCTCATTCCTGAACTATGACAGTAACCTCTTAACACGGCTTTTGTGCCAGTACCCTCAGTCTACTCAATTATAGCATGAACTCATCAGGAATATATTTGGTAGGGATAGAGTATTCATGGGAATAAATGTCAATGCACCAAAACAAAGAAATAAGGACGCCAACTCTCGAATTTAGGGCTCTCCTCTGCACCTGCTTCCATGAGCCTTGCTCTCAGCCTTACGTCTGCCTCACAGAAGTGATATGACAAAGACTATAAGAAACGGTGTTTGCCTTGTTCTTTCACTATGAAGAAATTATACATTAAATAAAGATTTGATGAATTCAACTGTAACCTAATTGTTTACTGACTGAGTTGGACACGGTAGAATATAAGAGAAGAAATATATTTTTGTTTGTTTTCTACCATTATTCTTGCAAACATGATCTCACCTTTAGATAAAATGTGAGGCAGTATTTACAGCTTTCCTGGACACTACGAATTTCTTTTCATAAGGTCTCACAAAGTCCATTCCCACATAATATCCAGATTCTAAAGTTCCTTTAGATTGTCATCCATTCCCTGTTCTGGCTGACATCTGCCTTGGAAGGAAAGAGAGCCAAGGTGTCATTTTTTCTCTTTCACCGATTTCTGAGTCTCCAGCTGTTGTTTTAAATCTTTTCAGGATTGTGACGTGGGAAAGAAGAAGGGACAGAAATATGGTGTATAACTAATTTAGTTGTCATCTAGGGCTGTGCCCCATGGGGTGACATATTCTCCGTGCTATCCTTCCCCTTGTAGGGGGCTTCTATGCAAAGACCTTACCCTCAGAACAAACGTGGGCAACATTCTCTGTAGGAGACCACTTTGCCTTCCTGTTCACCCACCACTATGTTACTTTAAGTTTTCAGGTTAGGCTGCTGTCTTTCCTGACCTGATTCACCCAACTTTCAAAGTATGACATGAATCGCAGGCTGTCCCAGACCTTGCATGAATGAAAGATTTAAAGGTGTCAGTGATATATTCAGTCACCACTTAACGTATCTAATGGTTTCTAAGAAAAACTATAATGTACAGAAAGAATGTTTACAGCATACCAGGAACTTTACAAACGGTGTTTTATTTAATCCTCACAAATCACTTGCAGAAAACTACCTTTAATATCCATATTACAGATGAAAATACTACTGTGCACAGAGAAGTAATTCCCTCTAGGCTATGTAGGTTATAAACAGGAAATTGGGATCCCAGCCCCATAGATGATTGATTATGCAAATAAAGTGAGTTAATCCATATAGAGAGCTTACCTCGTACACAGTAAGGAGAATTCTCAACTCCGAACTTCCATTTGATCCCCCAATCCCATTACTAGAGATCTACCCAGAATGAAAAAAAAATGTTTTCTAATAAGAACATTTGCACTAGATTGCTTATCATAGCTCAGTTTACAATGGCCAAAATGTGGAAACAACCAAAACATCCACCAGCCCGTAAATGGATTAACAAACTGTGGTATAGGGATACCATGGGATATTATTCGCCACTAAAAAAGATGGAGACTTCACATGTTTTGTATTAACCTGGATAGAGCTGGAGAACATTCTCTTTGATTCTCCACTAGAATGGAGAAACAAGTATGCAATGTATTCAATACTAATATGAAGCCAGTAGTGAACTAACACACACCCACACAAGAGAAAAAGTCACTTGAATTCAAGTTTGGGGACTGAGGAGGAGGGAGGGACAGTAGAGTGCTCCCACCTAATGGGCACAATGTAAGGGTGCACGGCACTCCTCCCGGGTGTAGGACACAGCTCCAACAGGGACCTTACCTAACAAGTGAAAACATTGTAACCTAATCATTTGTACACTTATATTAATCTGAAATTTAAAACAAATCTGAGATGAAGAAAAATGCCACACTTGAATCAGACCCTTACAGGAACGGAGCTTCAGGAGGCAAAGTTGCTCTGGGTGAGTCAGTGAGGGAGGACTGAGTGGCTGGGAAGGCCCAGGGCGGTACTGCACATTACCACGGACGCTAGAAACATAGGACACTTAGGCTACACTAACTTTATTTTAAAATGTTGCCTTCTTTAACAATAAATTAGCCTTTATTACTATAAATTTTGTTTTATCAACATTTTAATCTTTTGGTTTTTATTCTTTGGTAGTAAAGACATTGTACAGTTGCTTAAAATACAAATGGTGCATAGTTGTCCAAAAACGTTTTCTTTATTGCTTATCTCTAAGCTTTTTCCTATTCCACTTTTTATGTGTTTACTTTTTAAACTTTTGTATTTGAAAACTAAAACGTAAACACACATGTCAGCCTAGGCATACACAGGGTTGGGGTCATCAGTATCACTGGCTTCCACCCCCATATCTTGTCCTACTGGAGGGTATCTGGGGGCAACAATACACATGAAATAGAAGGAGTACACCCCAGAATTACAATAAAATGTATAACATGGCCAACGCATAAGCCAGAGACAGTCCTCTGTTATCACTGCCAAGTATTACGGACTGCATACAATTGCAGATGCTAGACTTTCCCATGATTGGCAGCACAGCAGGCCTGTTTATTCCAGCATCACCATAAACACCTGAGCAGTGCGGTGCTGTACAGCGTTATATGACTAGTATGTCACCTGGCAATGAGAACATGTCAGCTCTGTAGTCCTATAGGATCAGTGTTGCCTAGGTAATGCATTGTTTACCAAACTAAAATATCATACAGTAAATTTGAGATTATTATTCTAATAATTTATTGTCATGATGAAGAAAATTAACCATAAGGATATCCTGAAAAAATAGTTAATAGAGATTAAAACAAATATAGATAGATGGATGGATGGATAGATAGATATTTTGACTCATTTTCTTCTTTCTCTCCAATCTGACTTCAAAATTTTCTCTAGCTGTGGTATATTATACTATTTTCAATCCACTTTCCAGAAAAATATATTTGTTATTCTGAACTCTTCCTCTTTCCCACATCTCCTCGAACACATCATCCAACAAGTCCTACCCACTGGCACCTGCAGAAAACACCTTGCCAAGCCCCTGTTACGTGCCAGCCAGGCTCCAGTCACTGGGGTACAGTGGGGAGCAATATGGAATTCAAGACCCTAATATTTCATAATGGAAGATAGGATGTGAGATAAACAAATAGGGAATAGAATGATAAGTGCTCTGATGGAGAACAAGAGAAGGGGCCAAATAATAGGAGGCCATTGTTTTACAGTCACTCATCTGTCCCTCTGTTACTCTTCTAATGTATTCTAATCATACACAGAATAAAGTTCAAATTCTTAACATCACAGCCCACAGGGGCCATCATCAGGCCCCTACGAACTTCAAAGTCATCTGTTCCATTTAATACAGACTTTAGATTTCAAAACAATTTTGAAATTGTAGAAAATCTTTTACAAGTCTCTTCTAATTCCATTTTTCTGCCATGGTTTTACAACTGCATTTAAAGAAATAGGTGGCAAAAGATGATTCATAATTTATAATCGTTTTACCAAATGTAAGCATGAATTCTACAAGTTAAATAAAGAGAACAGATCTGCTAAATTTAGAGCTTTCATAAAATATTACTATAGCCTCATAAAATCCTCTGTGGAAAGAAGCAAGGTATACTTTAGTGTGGTGAGCAGAAGAAGGACCCTCCAAACATATGGCCTTACGTGGAAGGAGGACTTTGCAGACCTGGAAGGGACCAATGCAATCACAGAGGCAGAAAAACCAGAGGAAAGGTGACTAACGAAACCAAGGTTGAAGGGAGGCAATTGCTGGCTTTAAAGCTGGGCTACAAACCAAAGAAATGAGGGCAGCTTCTAGAAGCTGGAAAGGGCCTGGAAACAGATTCTAACCCAGAACTCCAGAAGAAACACGCCCTGCTGACCCCTTGATTTTAGCCCACTGAGGAGTCTCATTTCCGGAACTGTAAGATAATAAATGTGTGTAATTTGTGGTAGGAAGTCACTTAATCTATTTATAGCTATATCAATTATTTAAAGTAAATGTATACAGAGACCCAAATAGACCACTCACAAAATAAGCAGGACTCTTAACGCCACCTCACTTTACCTGTAAAAAATAACCATTGCTGGTTTGTCTCTGCAGTTAACACCTTTATTGTGATCCAGCCAGGGACAAATAATGTATCTAAGTTTTGTTAGGAAATAGTAGATGCCCTCTAACATTTTGTACGTTGTACTTTGTTTTATTTTAAAGCATCAAATGTTCCCTTTGTTATTCAGAGGAATTCTTTATTACTCTTAAAAAAGAAAGTAACTTAAACTCTGATATATTTGTGGAAATATCCCACAACTTTATTCAGAAGAATCAACTATGAACCGGAAAGACTGCCATATGGCCGAGAGAGGAGTTGAGTTACTTGCACATATTTTACCATTAAATTAATTTAATGGTTGGGAATTTAGGGTTCTATTGTTGGTTTCAGTTGTCTTTATTTGATGTGTAAGAGCTCACAGTCTAGTCACAGAGACATTCTTCCATTATACAGTTATCCAAAAGGGAAGAAAAAATTCTTCTTATATTTCTAAATTTATTTTTAAATAAAATAGCTACATTCTGTGTTTGTCCCAATTAAGTTTGTGAAGTTCCAACCCAAGAACTTCACAAATACATTCACAAATATTTTGCAATGTTTAATTTTCTTTTAGGTATTGCCAGTAAAGCAAATGTGTTTATCGTCTGGATATATCATAACATCGATTTGGGTGCATGTATTTTTTAGCAAAAAACACCCCAAAACATTTTAACCAAGTAGAGAAAAATCTTTTCTACCTCAAAAAAATCAATAGGAATTATCTGATAGATGCCTAAATACAGCCTATTGCTTCTCCATGTAACATGTATTCTTAAAAACATATTCAAAGATTTTTTTTAAACGGGCATGTCCCTATGTAAGTTGACAATAAAGTAGAATGCAATCGAGGTGTGGTTACATATTAGCCAGAACCTTTATTGAAAACAGGGGGCTACTTGTTTTCTACTTGGAATTTTCATGCAACAATATTTTCATAGGTACTTTGTGCTCTCTAGATTTTCCAACATATACGAAATAGAGATTTTCATCTACTCTGAGAATTCTCTAATTTAATATATTAACAAACAGAGAAAACACCTATATGTCAAAAACAAAACTAAATAAGCAAATAAAAAAATCTGTGAGTCCTATAATGAGGAGCCATTTTAAAAAGGACTAACTCATTTATAGCTTAATTGTTAATTTATTTTAAACATTTAGTCCAAAATACTTTGAAGATTTTTAAATAAAATAGCTCTATTCTGTGTTTGTCCCAATTTTAGGTACTACTTAAGTATTATAGATTAATAGGACATGAAATTATCAAAGTGACCTAAATTTCTTTTTAGCAGAACCATTAACTGCTAAAATTAGAACAGAATTTGAGAACTTTTCCTCTGTTTTATTTCTCAGATAAGAAAAATGAAGCCAAGAAAAAAAATTCTTTGATATATCAAAACCCAAACTTCTACTCCAGAGGTTGTAAAACTTTCTCTGTTCTCAGGTCCTTAGATTCTCGTTAAGTTTTCATGGTGTTCCTGGACAAAAGAAATACCTGCCCGTCCCTTTTATTAAGTAGTTACTTGTAAACAATGTTAAGTTTTTATTGAACTTATTAAAATTTGCTTATGCCTTACAACTTAGCACACACTGAAATAAAATGAGACATGTAAATTTAAAGAAAAAATAGTATCTTCTCTTCATTTTTAATCAGAATTATAATACTCACTAACAGAATGCATGCTCTCGCGAGGCGCTGGTGATTTGCCAGACCTTGGTGTCACTGGGTACTGCCACCCTCATCCCCTGTTGCACGCTGATTTTAACATGGCACTACCTTTTCTCAGAGCAAAGGGAGTATAGTGGGAACTAATACCAAAACTGTGAACTACCTTGATCTAGTGGTTTATGCCATATCGAATTTACATAAGGCGTCACCCTCAAAAAATTGTTAAGATGCCTCCTTCCTGGTACCCTTGTGAGTTCACTGCCATGGCCCAGGCTGTTTTAACACACGGAGAACAATAGGTCAGTCCAGAGATGGACATGAGTGTGGGCTTCAGAATTTCTCATTCTAAGTGCAATGTTCTTTTCATTATATTCAAACTTCAGAACTAATACATTTTATCACATTTGTGTTTCTACTTCAGCAATATATCCTTTTGTCATATGAGGGACTTTCTTACTCCAGCCTGATTCGTAATGTTAGGAGTTACATATGAAAATTCTTCTCTCAGAATAGCATGGTGATGTAAGTCAGAAATCCCCTTGTCTGTGGCTTCGGTTCACCTATCAGTTCTACTCTGTATTTGGCTATGGGCAAATAACACAAACTCAACTTCAAGTTCTTCATTTGTAACAATGGTATCTGCTTTAAAGTAGTGGTGAGAATGAAATGAGCTGTTTCTAGTAAATTACCCAAAATCTTATTCTGAGTTGGGTCAGAATATGATTTTTCTATTATTTTTCAACCTTCAGTACCAGGTAGTATCAGGTAGTATGTCAAGGTTACGTACACCAATGTTGTCTATCCTTATCACTCTATAAAACATCTAGGTTCTCTGTAAGTTTTTGCCTATGTTAACTTTAAAATGTAAATGACATATTTAATCTTGTTTAAAAACACATATTCAGAGATTTTTCTTAAGTGAGCACATTTCTGTGTAGGTTGGCAATGAAAAAACATGACGTTGAAATGTGATATCGGACATACATGTTATAAGATTTTCACATAATAAAATGAGGAGGTACACCCTGTGACAGAGAAGAAATTCTTCTTAACGTAGGCCACAGCTTCTACACACTATACTTTGTAATTGCATTTTATACTGTATTGTTTTTACAGTAATTCAAAAATATTATCTCCTTCTGTGTTATCTATGCTCAAATTTTCTCTTGTTAAAGGCCTGGAAGGGGTAGAGAATATTACAGTAGGGCTCAGGAAAAAAAAATGATTATACAATGTTTTTAAATGTCACCATTTTGGGAATATCTTTTGCTTTTCTCTCAAAGGTCACATGTTTTGTCCATGAGAAAGCACATTTTTTTCTTAGTCATATCTGCAGTGAACTTGACTATTGAACTAATGGAATATCTCATAGTAAAGTCCCAAACCAGTAAGATGTAATTAAACAAACAGTTATGGGATTTGACTATTTAGAACATCATGACTCCAAAATAAAAAGATTTTATTTATATTTTGAAATGATGAATTCATTATGGCCTGTGAGTGCATTACAAATAATTCAAACCTTATTCATTAAAAATGCTTACTAAATTGTTCAAAGAAAAACAAGTCACCAACTGTTCTAACAACATTACTCACTCGCACAGAGTTATGACTATCAAAAGCACAGAATTTAGTACTTTAGAAACACTAAATAATGATTAATTCTTCAAGATGCAGTAGGGATAAATTAGACATCTTAATTTCCTGAGGTTTCTGTAACACTGATACAATTTGGACAATTTAATTTGATTTTGTTGATGAGCTAAAATTCATCTTAGAATTATGTATAAATAGTACTGACTTTAAAATAATCTGTGCATTCAAACTTGCTGTAATTCTGCAATCCAAACAAGTGTGATGACTTGGGGTGTTTTTTCACCCCCTGTGCTCAGGGTGGCTTTTCTTGATGAAAATGTGTGTAGACATGAGTGAAGAAGTAGACAGATTGGGTTTCCTTATTCCCAGAGTGTTTATGTAGGGAATTCTTTCATGATTTGAACTATTAGGATCTCAGAGTAAGAATATATTAAAACAGGAAGATTATTTTCCTTATAGAAGGAAAATAAAATTTGTGAGGGGACCTTAGGCATTTAGACTGCAGATAAACATCCAATTCAACAATTACACATTTAACTCTATCATAGGATTTAGTATTTTTTAGGCCAGTCTTTCAGATCACAATGAGCTATGAAAAACTACCAGTTATGTGCCCCTGTGTTCTATCATCAGGCGTCTTGAAGAGAAAGGTCCGGGTTTAAAATCTCCCAAGTAGAACCTGGGTTCTATAGTTTAAAATACCAGAGGTTTGCAGGATCAAATTGGAGATCTAATTTGAGTTCTTTGAGTATTTTCCATACTTCCTTTCAAAAAAGTTGTATTAATTTGTAGTCCCACCATTACAAGGCATCTACCCAGAAGAAAAAAGAAATCATTTTGTCATAAGGATATTTGCACTAGACTGTTTATTGTAGCTCAATTTACCATCACCAAAATGTGGAAACAACCTAAATACCCACCAACCCAGAGATGGATTCAATATTCTTGCTTCTCCATTCTTGTGATGTATAAATTCTCCATTGAATAGTATTCCATGGTATACATACACCACAGCTTGCTACATACACCACAGCACCTTAGCAAGCTGTGGTGTATGTATACCATGGAATACTATTCAATGGAGAATTTCTTTGTATTAACAAAGAAATACATTCAATGGAGAATACTTTGTATTAACAAAGAATACATTCAATGGAGAATACACTCAATACTATTCAATGGAGAATATCTTTGTATTAACCTGGATGGAGGTAGAACACATTCTTAGTAAGGCATCACAAGAATGGAGAAGCAAGAATCCAATGTACTCAGTAATGATATGAAAACAGTAGACAGTCTAATACATACCCATAAGACAAAAACTCAAATCAATTCAAGATTGGGGGGAAACTAGGGAATGGGAAGGGGAATGAGGGTGCTCGCACATAAGGGGCACAAAGTTACCGTGTGTGGCACACCATTTGGACCATTTGGATGCAGGACACAATTATAAGGAATTTTACCTAACAAATGCAAACAGTGTAATTCTCTGTACCCTCAATTAACCTGAAACAATTAAAAAAAAAAATACCCCAGTGGTAACTGCAATGTTCACGCCAGATGAGAAACAGTAGCGTAGGCAATATTAAGGACTTTAATTTGAATCTGGAGAATGTATAAAATGTCTATAGTTAAGAAATAAAATGGAAAGAATTCTCTAAAAACTTAGCATTATTAGCAATGTAGGTAAAATTTAATATATTTGCTGAAGTCCCTGCTTATCACAAAGCCGTGCTCTGTTAAACCCTCATGAACACTGTGCTGTTCTGAGTCCTTGTTCTTTGTTGTCTAGCTATATTAACCTATTAACTATTCCTTAAGAAGTCCATACTGCAGTTTTATCCAGGTGCTTTTGTTCTGCCCCTCCTTTACCTGACAAAGTAAAGGCACTTCAAGAGGAGAGACTAGAGCAGTGGTTCTCAACCTTCCCAATGCCACAGCCCTTTAATACAGTTCCTGTGGGTCACCACCCACAGGTTGAGAATCACTGGACTAGTGGAAAACTACCCAGATATAAAAAGAAACCACATATACTCTACATGTGTAAAGGCTTCTTCTGTCGCCCTTTCTGTAAACATCTCCACACATTCCAGCTGAATTAATTGCTCCCATTTCTATCCTTTGGTGGCATTCTGTTCATACCATTTCAGAGGTTTGACTGTATCACAGACTGGATTAGTTTCGTCTTGCATAGTGCACTATGTTTCGCATCTCTGAAAAGCCAGCGCAGCGTCTATTGGTTTCATCAGCCGAAGCTCCTCTGCTATTTCATACTTCTTCACTATAAACCTGTTTTTTATTCCCACCATATGTGGGGATGTATTTGTGTGTATGTGAGGATGTCGGATCTGCTTACTGTCTGGAATCTCCTTCAAAGAGTAGACTGAGTTTGAGTTTGATCTGAACTCACTCATTCCCCACAGGTTGTAGTAGAGACTTTTTTCTGGCTCATTGATTTGGGGTTGGCCTAATTTTATCAAGACAATGGATTGCAAGGAAGAGATTCTGGGGAACATCAAATGATCAGAGGAGTGACTCAGTTCAATAGACAATAAATCATCATTATGGATTCTGAAGGAAAAAAAAATTTATAATGCAGAAGAGTGTATGCTCTGCTCCTTATTATTACATGTTTTTGATGAATTTGCATACCTTTTCTATGTCTCAACTTTATCATTTATGAAATGAGAATAATAACAGTGTCAGTGGATCCAACCCTTATTTATGGATAATAAGAATCAACTTGGGGAGATACATAAGAATACAAATTCCTTGTTCCTACCCAGCTAAATTTGAATCTAAGAGTGGGGCCCAAAGTCCATATTTTTAGCACATTCCCAGCTAATTCTGATAACCATCCACATTGGTTTATGAACAATATTATGGACTGAATGTTTATGTCCCCCCATCCATATACTGAAATTCTAATCCCAATTTGAAGGTGTTTGGAGGTGGAGGTAAACAAATCATGAGGTGGGGCCCTCACAGACGGGATTCACGTCCTTCTAAGAAGAGGCCAGAGAGCATGTTAGCTCTCTTTTTCTGCCACAGAGAACACAGTAGAAGAATCACTGTACATCAGGAAGAGAGCCCTCAGCACAAACCTGACCCTGATGGTGCACTGATCTCAGACCTCAACCTCCAGAACTGTGAGAAATAAATTTCTGTTGTCCATATGCCACCCAGTCCGTAGGACTTGTTACAGCTGCCCAGACTATGACAGATCAATCTTATCAGCCTCACCTGGGGACTCTGCAGCCCAGACTTGCTGAATCAGAAACTCTAAGGTGGGCACAACAATCCATGTTCTGACAATGTTTTTAGGTACCCGTAGGCACACCAATACTTGAAAACTTCTCAGATAGATGAGGGATAAAAAAACTGTCCACTTTGCAAGTAGGTAATTATATGATCAAAGATAAGCAGGAAGACTATTCAAGAGGAGAGTCTAAAGGAAAGAGACCCAGATCGGAACAAAACACATGCACATATGCCTCTTCTATAACAAAAACATTAACTTGAGTTGCCCTTTAGCCACAAACCAACAGCTGCTTGGTATTCAAATATCAGATCATGACATCTTTTCTTAGAAGCATTTCCTTACCTACACATCTAGACTGCACCAAACTCTGTTCTGTCCAAACCCTTATTCTGTCTTCCCTCTACTCAGGATACCCTCTGCAAATACTTATTACTGCACTTATATTAACATATTATTACAATTTATTCTCAATGCCATAGGAACTAGGACTATTTGTTATTATCTTTGTACACTACCTCTTAACATGGGTGTCTGCCCCCTCATGGATGTTCCAGAATGTTTAATGAATGAATAAACTGGTGTAACATAAGCAATTAGGTGATACAAAAATGTGACTCTAATGAGTCACTTCTGTTGGCTGTAGTCAAATTAAGATTATTGCATGATTTAAAGAATCTTTATTTCAAATAAAATGCTAATTTTTCAAATGATGATATAGTACTTTATAATTATTTCTGCATGAATGAAGCCATTAAAAGAACATGCTCAAAAGATAAATAGTAAATACCCAGTAGTCAGTTTTTACTAAATGACCTATAACCACTAATTTGCCTCAGTCTTTTGGCTTGATACAATTAATATTATTATAACCTACCAGCTTAAATTGTCTTGGGAGACACCTGAAACGTTATAATAACATTAAAAAATTTTATTTAAGTTTTATTACATAGTGTTGAGAAAACATTTTTCTTAAGTTGCAGATAAATAAATACTCATACATGTTCTAAAGACCAAAAGTTCAAAGTCCATTCTCTAATAGCAAACAGCTTCCTGGTAGGAAAAAAGATATGTTCTCTATTCAATTTGAATAGAATTTTACTAAGCATATTAAAAATAGCCTTCAGTTTTTCAAAAATACAAACAAAAGTACTGGAGGCTTTGTTTGATGGGATAAGAAGATCAAGTTTATTGTTTTCCCTATTCCTTTAAATAATTTAGTGATATGAAAATGAAGGTGTAACTAGTAATATTACTGATTTTATGCAAATATGATACCTTAACTTTCTTTTCTTGTGATAGGTTATCTCTGGTTTTTCTAGCCAGCAGGAAAAGGGAAACACACACATGTATTCTCAATTAATTTAGGAAGTGTATGTTCTATATATACTTGGACAAGACGCTTTCAAGCTATACTTTTTTTGATTACATTTCTTTCATACAGAAATGATGTAATGGGTATTGTTATTTACCTCTGCTAAACACCTTTTTAAATCCATTCACAACATTCTGACACTTGTATTACTTTTTGGTACTTGTTATATCCAATCACAATCCATATAAATAATTACATCAGCTAAGGCAAATATTAATTGATTAATGTGAAGCTACTCAGTGGCTCTCCTGCATAGGATACTATAAACATAGGATACTATAAAGATACCTTCTTAAATTTCACAAGATCACATCTCTTGGGAGGGCTATTTCTTCAGAGAAATAAAGGTGAAAGGCCTGGCTTGGCCAGCAGGGCTCTCTGATAAAGCATTTCCATAATCTTCTATTGCTCTGACCCACTTTTTGCAAATCTTTTTCTAGGCGAAGCTTTCTGAAGTTTGTCTCAAAGCACCATCTCCTTCCACCCTAGAAACGACTTCTTCAAGGTGACAACCCGGGTACAGAAGCAACAGCCATCTCTTTGACAGCTGGGTTTCCCAGAAGGTATTCACCAAACTCCAGAACTTATGCTGCTTTGCTGTGGTTAAGAGTAGCTGTAAGAGCAGACGCTTGGTATCATTAGCAAACAGAAATAGTTGGACCTCCCCTTTCCCTATTTGGATGCCCTTTATTATTTTCTCTTGCCTGTTTGCTCCAGCCAGGACTTCCAATACTATGTGGAACTGAAGTGGTGACCCTGGGCATGTTTGTCTTGCTCCTGTTAGTGGAAACACTTTTAACTTTTCCCCATTCTGTATGATGTTGGCTGTGGGTTTGTTATATACAGCTTTTATAATTTTGAGGGGTATTCCTTCTATGCCTAGTTTGTTGAGTGTTTTATGAAAAGATGCTGGATTTTATCAAATGCTTTTTCCCACATCTATTGAGATGATCATATGGTCTCTGTTTTTGCTTCTGATTGTGTGGCAAAACACATTTATTGATTTGCATATATTGAACCATCCTTGCATCGCTGGGACAAAACCCACTTGGAACATTGTGAATTATCTTTTTATGTGCTGTTGATTCTGTTTGCTAGTATTTTGTGGAGTATTTTCACATCAATGTTCATAAGTGATATTGATCCATAGGTGTTTCTCTTTTCTTTCTTTGGTTTTGTTTTTTGCTGCTGCTGCTGCTTTTGTTGTTATTGGGTCCTTTACTGGCTTTGGTATCAAGGTGATACAGGCTTTATAGGATGAGCTGGGGAGGATTACCACCTTCTCAAGGTGGTAGAATAATTTCAGTAGGACAGGTACCAATTCTTCTTTATGGTCTGGTAGAATTTGGCTGTGAATGCATCTGGTCTGGGGCTTGGTTGGTTGGTAGATCTGTCTGGAGATTTCTTCATCACTATTTAAGTCTTGTTGCTCACTGTTTTTCTGTTCAGGGTTTCTGTTTCTTCCTGAGTCAGGCTTGGGAGGTTGTGTATTTCCAAGAATTTATCCATTTCCCCAAGATTCTCTAATTTGTGTGCACAGAGGTTTTTATAGTATTCATGGATAATATTGGTATTTCTGTGGTATCAGTTTTAATACATCCTTTTTCTTTTCTGATTAAGCTTACTTGAGTCCTTTCTCTTCAATTTCTGCTTAATCTGGTTAGTGGTCTATTAATAGTCTCTCTTTTCAAAGAACCAACTTTCCCTTTTGTTAGACTTTTTGAGTCCATTTTTGGGTGTCCATTTCATTTATTCTGCTCTGAGCTTTGTTGTTTCTTTTCTTCTTCAGGCTTTGTGTTGGGTTTGTCCTTCCTTTTCTAGTCCCTTGAGATGTGCCATTTGGTCATTCATTTGTAATCTTTCTGTCCTTTTGATGTAGGCATTTTAGACTATAAACCTTCCCCTTTAGCACTGTTTTTTTTTTTTTTTTTGTAATCCATAGATTTTTGAAAGCCTGTGTTCCTTTAGTTTTTCATTTCAAGGAACACACACACACACACAGGAATACTACTCAGACATGAAAGGGAATGACTTTTAAAGCACCAGGAATGGAACTGGAGACAATTATCTTAAGTGATTTATCTCAAGAATAGAAAAAACAACTACATGTTTTCACTAATAAGTGGAAGCTAAATAATGGGCACGAAGAGGTATAAAGGACATTGGAAGAATGTCAGGGGGATGGGGGATAAAATCTTACCCATCACGCACAATGCACACTATTCTCATATTGGTCATACTAAAAGCCCAGACTTTAGGATTATACAGTGTATCCATGTAACAAAAACATTTGTACCCCCTTAATAGTTTGAAATTTTTATTTAAAGGCTACAACTAGAACCTCTGCTTAGATTAAAATGTCTGCATCATCTCGTAGTTTCCTCATATCATTTAATTATTTAAGGTATATTGTTTTAAGATAAAGATAACACTACTTTTCCCTTCAGAAAATTGTTTTGCTAGTAACTTTAAAGAATGTGGCGTGACTCATGCACCCTTATTTTGTTTCCCTTTGTGACCAAAAACAAGTATTTTGAGAGAACTGGCTGCATTAGAAGGTCAATCTGTGGTCACTGAAAAGCTGATGGTAACTGGACCAAAGTGCTGGCTCCACAGTGCTCTGCCCCTCCTCATAGCTCTCCCTGCAACCTGCCCCCAGAGAAAAGGGAGAACCCTCAGGCCAATTCTTTCAAAATTCTTAACATTGATGGTTTAAAAAAAAAAACCCTGATGTCTTGAATAATTCTATTAAGTCTCAGACTCATGATGATTTTAAACAAAATTAAAGTCTATGGAATAATTCTGAATCGAAGATATTTATGCACAACTCTGAATGTTTCTATTTTAATCAAATAATGCTAATTTGATCCATTATTGTCTTCCTTTTAAGAAGATAAATATCAGAGAATTCTGTCTCCTTAGCTCTAGATTTATTATGATTGAGACTTAAAATTCCATATCCAAAGAAATAGCATGTTTTAGAAAAATTTAGGTATACTTGGTTCTTGAAAATTCATACTTACAAGCAAAAAAATAAAATATCACTCTCAAAGTAGCAACAATGAGAGATAATAATAACAATAATATTTGTTTTACTTTGAAAAACAATTCAACTAAATTACCCTAAGTTCATTTTTTAAACTTATAAGTATTGACACTACTAAAGGTTTTTATAGGGGAAAAAAAGTCTAAAATGTTAACATTATCTGTATGAGAGTTTGGTGGGTTTCTTTTTGATTTTCTATATTTTATAAAAATATGAAATGAATATATATTTCTTTCAAGTCAAAGCATACAATTATATATTCTCAGAAATTTTAATGACATTTACTATCTTTTCAAAATAATCAATATTTTTCAATCTTTTGGATAAAAAAATGACTCATCCTTTCTTCCTTCTCTTACTCATATTCTCAAAGAGCAGGATCAAGATACTTTTATTTGAGTTTCTCAGGCATGACTTTACAAGGACTTTCACATGATATGTTTTTATTTTAAGAAAAAAATATTACGGGAAAAAAATCACAAAGGATTTACAGATGGTAAAGAAAAATACTTGAAAAAAGTAAAGAAAAAGATAACTTGCTCACATGAAACTAAGAGCTTATGTTTTAAAAATTATTGCTTAAGAATTATTCGTCTATAAAATCACTCTGTCAGTCAAAAGGGCACACACACAAAAATAAGTTTTCACTAAAGTCGCTCAGAAAAGTGACTCTGAGATGAAGTTGGAGCAACAATTCTGATCTAAGATTACACTGGGACAAACAAAAAAAGAGAGAGAGAGAAAGGGAGAATTTGTTGTTGCCTCTGTTCCAGACACTGTTAACATAAACTCACCATTTTCCACAGAATTCTACCAGAGAATTTATTGCACT
>CAUYTI010156141.1:0-45820 GCA_963575145.1 Galago senegalensis | reverse complement strand
TTGGGAGGCGGAGGCAAGAGACTCGCTTGAGCCCAGGAGTTGGAGGTTGCTGTGAGCTGTAATGCCACGGCACTCTACCCAGGGGGACAGCTTGAGGCTCTGTCTCAAAAAAAAAAAAAAAAAAAAGTTTGAGGACCCCTGTACATAATGGCTGAGGCTGAGCTGGGTCAGGAGACCTTAGGAGCTCCTTGGGGAATCCTTCCATGTGGGCAGGAGCTGCACCTTGCCAGGCTCAGACACACCTGCTGAATGTGCCAGGAGACACCATGTTATCACTCTGCACCATGAGGGAGCCCTGTTTGAATCATGCCAAGAGGTTTGTGATTAAAGGCAGGTTGTGTGAGCTGCAGGTGGCTTGCATCGCTCCTCAGGGCTGTGTGCTGTGGCATCCACCACACCCTCGGACCTGAAACAGCAGAAACGTGCCTTCTTGCAGCCCTGCTGGCTAGAAGTCTGTGGTCCAGACACCACAGGGTGGTCCATCTGAGATCTGTGTAAGAAGTGGGGGGCTCTGGTCACTGCTGCCACCCTTGGCTTATAGAATTGTCACCTTGATCCTGGCCTCATCCTTACAGGGCGTCCTCTGCACATATGTCCATGTCCAAATCCCCTCTGCCTGTGTCTTGTAAGAGCACTGGTCACTGGACTTAGGGTCCACCCTGAGTCCAGGGTGGTGCCAGACTGAGAGCCATCGTCCATCACTCTTTCCAGATTAAGTCAGGCCTCTGTGCATTGGGATGCAGACACTTCCCCACCTGTTAAATGTGTGCAGCATGGCCCTTCTGCCCAAGGCTCAGAAGCTGCACAGCCAGTGCTGGGCACCTGTGCCAGTCCCACCAGGATCGTTTCAGTGGTTACCCAACAAGGTGAGGGCTGCATGATCAGAGTGGAAAGTGGGGGCAGGCCCCCTTCCCAGGGGCAAGGACGTGGCAGGAGGAGCTTACTGAGCATATCTGGGGGTATGGGACCTTACCAGGGACCTGGGGCAGCCGTACTCCCAGTGCCCAGGGCAGCAGCCTAGGCAAGAAAGGTCATGCTCACCACTTCCATGGGGGAGTTGGGAGCCTTGTTAGAGACCACAGACTTGAAAGGATCAGCTCCCAGGCCCTCTGCCACTGGGACTATGTTGTCCCCTGCAAAACTGTTCCTCCCAGTGCTGAGCATGCCTTGGGAGTCGGGACCAAGTGCACTCACCATTTTTGCTGTGTGGCATATCACCAGGGCTTCCAACACTGAGTGGCTTGAGGCCACAGAGGCACCAGGTCATAGTCCCTGAGGGCTCTGGGCATCAGGCATCCCAGAGTGGCCAAGGCGGGTGCTCCAGTTCAGAGTCCAGTGCATAGGTCATGTGGGACAGGCTAGAGGCTGCAGTTCCTTCCCATGTAGACTCATGCCGCAGTGGCCAGGGGCCTTGGAGCCCTGGAGGATGCTGAGGGTTCTCTGTGGTCTACATCATCCTCTGCCCTATTCCCTTGGCCCCCAGGCCACCATGCTGTGGTGTGAGGGGACCACACCAGGGCCACTGGGAGGAAGAATTTGACTGTGTCTGGAGTGCAGACTGATTAAGTCGACAGAAGAGCCAAGACTGGGCCCAGAGGTTGCAGGGGCAGTTGCAGTGGGGCCTGCACATACACACCTGTTCTTCCCTCCTCCTCCCAGCTGGCTGGCTCTGGGCACTTTGAATATGTTGGACCCCACCTAGGCCTTTGGCCTCCACCCACTACCCTCTTGATCTGAACCATGGTGCAGGGAGGGGGGTGTATCAGAGACCTGTGAGGCTGCCAGGAGGAGCTGGGAGTACCCACACACAGCTGCCTGCACCGGGCCTGGGCATAGCTGATGAAGCCCTGTCCTTTGATGTGCAGGAGACCCTTCATGCTCTGGG
The DNA here is from genome assembly GCA_963575145.1 of Galago senegalensis. Taxonomy (NCBI): domain Eukaryota; kingdom Metazoa; phylum Chordata; class Mammalia; order Primates; family Galagidae; genus Galago; species Galago senegalensis. The sequence goes on along the minus strand of CAUYTI010156141.1, from coordinate 43,935 downwards.
GACCTGCAGCTGGTAGGAGAAGGAACTTGGGCATGTTTGGTGCATCTTCCCAAGGCCCTGCCATGGGTCTTGCTCCCCCAAACCCTGAAACCTACAGGAAAGGGGACCATGACCTGATAGGCCCAGCACACCCACGCCTGCTCTCTGTCTTCTCCCACCCCCATCACATTCAGCACCAGGGACAGCGGCCTGGCCGGGCAGTTCTGGCTTCCCTGTGCCAGGGAGTCAGGTGCCTCCCTGTGCTCTGTGGTCCCCTACCTGTTCCTGCATGCCCCCCGACATGTGGTCTCCTCCTCCAGTCGTCTCCTCCCCCACGTCCCTCCCTTACCAGTCCTCCTCTTTGGCCTCTGGTGGGTGAGTCATCTCCCACACTTTTTCAGAACTCACTTTCTTCTGGGTGAGGGGACAAGGTCCTCAGGTGGCCCTTTAGGTAGACACCCCCAGGCTGGGCCGCATGGTGTGGGTATACAGCAACAGCCTGGCCACCTCCCCTGCCTAGACCTAAGGCCTCTGGAGAGCTGACTGCTGGGGAACAGGACCCTTCTGGGTCCTTGATAGCACTGAGCTGGAAGCCAGTTCTAGCCAGTCTCCATACCCACCTGGCTCCAGGAAGCCCCAGGCCAAGGGGCTGCCCCTCCCTCCAACCTCCCTCTGCAGGGATGGCCTCCTGCTGATGGCCTATCTTGACTGTCCCCAAGAAGGCCACTTTCTGCCTGGTGTTAGTGTCTAACAGCCTCATGCTTAGTGCCCTGCTTGGCTCTGGGAAGCAGGGCCTGTGATGGATCAGCTGTGCCTGCAGCTCTACAACAGCTATAGTGTGGTAGGAAGTCATGCAAGCTTCCCAGCTGCCCTAACTCACAGGCCGCCAGATCTCAGCCCTACCTGCGCTCCTGCCCAGGGAACAATGTTCTGCGGATGGCGTGTGTGTGCTGGTGGTGGGCTTTTGGTCCTTGCCCGAGGAAGGTAGGGCTACTCTGAGGAGACAGGACACAGGGGTGCGGGGTGCTAGCTTGCTCCTAAGCCTCAACCCTGGATCCGTCGGGGTGGCCAGGATGGACTTGAGGTGCTCTGGCTACTGGGAATTCATAGAGCCATCTGTGAGGCTTGGAGAGTCAGCCAGTGAGGGCCACACCTGCTCCTGAGGGTCATTGGCCACAAGGTTGGTGGACTGAGTGATGGCCAGACAGAAGTTGGAATGCAGGACATCCTTCGGGTGTGGGGGGGGGGCTCAGGACCCGTCAAGCCAAGGACAAGCTGGCTGGAGAGGCCTGAGGGAGCCTGGAGGGTGTCTGCACAGGTAACCAGCTGCCCCAGGGGCAGAGCTGCAGGGTCTAACAGGTAGGGGGCGGGGTTTGCTTAGGGGAAGGGTATGTGTGGGGTGCTGAGTGGAGCTCTCTCCAGCGGGTGGCCCCAGCCCACCACAGTATACCCCTTGGTACAGGCAGGTTCCGCCTCTCTGTGCCTGGTCTGAGCTGGCAGTTCCTCTGACCCTGCGCTCCAGCCCTGGCAAAGACCAGCACAATTATCCATGGCACCATGCACTTTTCCTCTGTTTGCGAGAGCTTGTGTTTATACAAAGACAATAATTAGAGGTAAAGTCACAATTGGAAAATGAGCCCCCAGCAAGTTGGAGGCTGGGTGGTTAAGGGTGACCATGCTTCCCCCTAGAGCCTCTGTTCCCTTCACCAGGGCACACGCCCCACTCAGGGAAGTGGCAGAAATGCCCAGCACCCAAACATTCTGTCCCAAGGACCTGGGTCCAGGGAAACCAGGATGCAAAGAGGGTCATCTCCACACTGGGCATCATTGGTGTGCAGGAGTTTTCAGGGCGTGGTAACAGTGAAAGGAATTTCTGGGCAGAGGGGCCACATGTGAAGGAAGATGGAGACAGGGTGGAAATTGCCAGAGCAAGGACAGCAAGGCTCTTCCACACCTCGGCTGCGTAGTGTTCATCTGAGCACAAGCAGGAGGCTGGAGGCTACTCTCATTCAAGAGACCTACTGTCCCCTGCAGCCGTGGGCTCCAGCCCACAAGAAGGCAGTGGGCCCAACCCAAGACTGTCTCTGTCCCCTGAGGAGCTTCCCCCAGGACAGTGTGGGGCCCTCACTTGTCCACTGCCCATCTGAGACATGTGCTAGCTGGGCAGCAGGACCCAGAGTTTCCTCGTCTGTGAGGTAGATGTGAAATAGGCTCCCCCAGAACAGCACCCAGCCCAGTTGGTACTTAGCAGCCTTTGGCCAGCACTGTCCTTCTGATACTCAATTTCTAGAAAGTCGGCCCAACCTGCTCAGTTTGGTTTGTTTGAGACAGAGTCTCGTTCAGTCGCCTAGGCTGGGGTGCAGTGGCCTCATCATAACCAATGTAGCCTTCACTCCTGGGCTCAGGTGATCTTCCCGTCTTGGCCTCCCCAGTAGGTAGCACTTCAGGTGTCACTATGCCCAGATAAATTTTTTATTTTTTGTAGAATGAGGGCTTGCTATGTTATCCAGGCTGGTCTCCCAACTCCTGAGTTCAAGTGATTCTCCCACCTGGGCCTGCCAGAGACCTAGGAGCTTTCTTCTGGCTCTAACACCTACCTCCCCTCCTTTCCTGCAGGCAGGACCACATTTCCCCACAGGGAGTCTGAAGGCCGGGCATGTGGGGGTGCGTATGGGTGTGTATATGTGTGTGCACTGGACATGCATACATGTGTGTGCACATGTGCATTGGGCATGTGCTGTGTGTGTGCCAGATGTGTGTGCACGTGTACATTGGGCATGTGTGTGTGCTCTGTGTGTGTCAGACATGTGTACACATGTGCATTGGGCATGTGTGTGTGCCAGACATGTGCACGTGTGCTGTGTGTTGTACTGTGTGCGTGTGCACTGTGTGTGCATGAGGTTTGTGTGTGCGCGTGTGTGTGTGCGTGCGTCATCCCTGCGCAGGGCTGGCTGTGCTGTGCCCAGCCCCCTCCTGTGTGGTCATTGGTAAGTGCCTATGGCCTGTGTCCAGGCCCTGTCCTTCTGTGGGGTGCTCAGGATGCTGACGTGCCATGTGAGAGCACTGTAGTTGTTCCTGCTTTTTTGCCCATGGCTGACCACCTGTCCTCAGAGTGCTGTCTCACCTCTGACCCTGTATCTATCTTTTGGGGTCCCAGAGCCACTCCTGGGGTGATTTCTGGTATGTAACCCTAGCTGCTCAACTCTGCTGCAGCATCTGTGAGTTTGCCTTGTGAATTTTCCAGAACTGGTCCCCTTGGGGTGGAGGTTTTTGTTGTTGGTCAGCCTGCTTTCCCACATGGGCTGAGTCCTGCCTTCAGGTACCTCCTCACCTGGGGAGCAGGTGGCCTTTGGGCTGGGGAGGGCCTCCTGAGACCCAGGTCCAGCCACAGCATGTCCTGGATGTGGTGGTGTCCTAGGCCACGGGTGGGTCCACAAGGTACTGAATTGTGGAGAAGGAGGTCCTCCTGCACCACCTCTCTGCTCCTGTCCACATGCTCTGTCTGAACGGGAACTGGCCCCCAACCCTCGTGCTGGATCAGAGGCAGCCAGAGGGAGGCCCCAGGAGTCAGAGCAGCCTCACAAGCACACCCTGCCTCCCCCCACCACTGTGGAAGCCTTGTCTTCACACAGGGTCCTGGACCTCTCCTGGCCAGGCACTTCCCCTCTACTTGGGACAGGAGGGAAGAGCCCACCTGTGGGGCCTACGGCTCCTATATCCCCAGGGGGGACCGTGGCTGTGGGCCTGGACCGCGCAAGCAGCTGGGTACATCGACCAGACCACCCTCAGACCTGGGGTGGGACAGGGCACCACACCACAGCAGGGGTCCGGGGGTGACCATGAAGCCACGGCTGAGAGCAGGTGACAGGCGCCACGTGAATATACACAGCATAAAGGCAGAACTGAGCTGAGAGACTAGCCTCAGGGCTGGGGACATGTCCTTGGTACATATGATGAAGGGCTAATTTCACATGAAAAGCAAAGGGCTCTTGCCCATGGATGAGAATGCACACATGTGTGTGTGCATCAGAAATGTGCAAAGCCACATGGTCAGTCTGCGTGGGGAAAGATGCTTGATGTCACCATTGGGGTGCAATACTGCACCTCCTTGCCCCACCAGGTGACCTCCTAGACTCAGAAGTGGCTCTTGGTGATGTGTAGGAAGGGTCCTGGAAGGGTCCACGTCTGTTACAGCTGAGCAGAAATCCTAGTTGGCCTCTGGGAGTCTTGACACTCATGGAGTGGGAGGCCCTGATGATGCCCCACACCTGGGAGCCTCGGTGGCAGGGCTGGCCCAGGAGGGGAAGCATGAGCTCCTGATGGATCCCCAGTGCTGCCACAGCTTGGTCCCGCAGGAGCTCAGGGCAGTGGCCAGGCTGTGGTGGCCCAGTGTCTACACAGGGAGGGAAGGCAGGTGCCTGGCTGTGACACAGAGGGACCACAGCACCCTGTCCTTCAGATGGCTTTGGGCCTGTCCTGGGGTCAGGGGCCTCAGGTGCAGAGGGACGTCTCTGAAAATTTGGGACTCGGGTGGGATTAGGGTGACAGTCTGTTGGGAGGGAGGCTGGTTCTGAACCTCAGCATATCTTGGCTCACTGGCCAGGGACCCCTGAGACCCCAGGCTTCCAGAGGCCGAAGGGTAGACTCACGGGAGGAAGCTGTGGTGGGGGAGATGGCCTCACCCACCAAGCTGTTCTGGACCACAACCAAGGGCTGGGTTGGGAGCAGGCAGCAGGTCCCTGCGGCTGGGGCTGGAAGAGGTGAAGGACCTCAGGCAGGGAGCTGTGCAGGGCAGGGGCTACCTTGTGGCTGGGCTGAGTCTGAGCTCTGGTCTCGCTTTGCAGGCCTCGTGAAGCTGGGGATCCACTGTGTTACATGCCAGAAAGTCGCCATCAAGATTGTGAACCGTGAGAAGCTCAGCGAGTCTGTGCTAATGAAGGTGAGGCATTGGCCAGGGCTGCGCAGGACCTGCCACCACCGCATAAGACCCCACACGTCCCTGTTCCAGGTTGCCCCTCACGCTGCCCTGCCTGCCTTCCTGTCCTGGGGACAGGCCCTCAACCAGCCAGTACTAGGCCTGCTGGCTGGGCCTTGATTCCTAGTTAGGACCCAGAGGAGAGCCCTGCCTCTGAAGGCTCCTGTGGGGCTGGTCTCCCTAGCCTGGCATGGAACCTGGCACCCTGGGAACTGGACATACCCTATGTGGGGGAGGACTCCTGACCCCCCACCCCCCAGCCTGTCAGCAGGATGTGGGCTTCCTAGGCCTCAAGGTTTTCTGGAAGCTGAAGGGGTATTCAGGCCAGAGGCTGTAGCCAAGGCCCGGCCCTTGGGCCAAGTGCCTGAATATTCTCTGAGGCTAGTTCCTTCTCCCCCAGCACAAGGCAGGAAAGGGAGGGTGGGAACAGCTGGGGTGGGATTTGTAGGTGCTACTGACAGGGGAGCCTGTAGGGTTGAAGGTCCTTGGCTAGTGGGGTAGGAGAAGTTCAGATGGCTTAACAGGGGAGGTGAGGCACAAGTGGGTCTAACCTACCCTGAGGAGCAAGGCTCCCTGCGTGCACAGAGTCCTGAGCAAAGGGCCCAGCAGGTGCCAACATCACAGGGCAGGGCTGGGGGCCAGCTGGCTGCATCTCTGGTGGCACCCACTCAGGACATGGCTTCTCATCAGGATGGGGTGTCCTCTGCCGGGGCTCCTTCTGCCTCTCCCAGGGCCACAGTAGCAGCAGAGGCTGTGGGCAGGGACACACTACAGGCAGGTTTCCCAAAGGAGGGTCTGAGACCTGGCCCCGGGCAGTTGGCCCAGGGATAGCCTCTGGCCCCCTGCCAAGGCCTGGAGACTGACTCTGCCTGTTCTTGGGGCACCACCCCTGAAACGGAGGCCCCGGCATCTGAGCAGCTGTCAACCTGGTGCTGGGGTCTTGTAAGCCATGCAAACCATGTTCTGACTTCCCACAGGTGGAGCGGGAGATCGCCATCCTAAAGCTCATAGAGCACCCACATGTTCTGAAGCTGCACGACGTTTACGAAAACAAAAAATATTTGTAGGTATTGCTGGGTCTGCAGAGCTGGGGGTGTGGGGTGGGTGGCCAGATAGGCTGGGGGGGGGGGGAGCTGTTTCTCCCGACTGGCCTGTGGCCACCCTGAGGAGCTCACAGAGTCAACAGCTAGAGGCCAGCGGGGGTCATGGCTAGCTAGGGCCTGGGGTTAAGAAAGGAGAATTGGATCATGCCCCAACTCTTTACCCCGCATCCACCACAGCTGTGGTGCCAACAGACATCTCTGTGTGTCCAGGTGGGCCCAAGTGGGAGCCTCAGCAACTCTTGGGAGTGGCTCTGGTGGTCACTCACCAGGCAGAGCCCTCTGGATGGGGACAGAGGAAGGGGCAACAGAGGTTGACCCTGGGGTCCTCCACCGTGTGGTCCTTGGGGTGCCAGTGATGTCTACTTGGCCCTTGGCTTGCCCCCAGTTGAGTGCCTGGGAGGTGCCAAGCACCAAGAAGTCAGGAGCAGGTTGGGGGCTGTCCTGGTGGGAGGCCTGGGGCCTGTCTGAGGACCTGGCCATGCTCAGCCTTAACTACCCCCTGACATCGGTTGCCCCCCAGGCCTTGGCCTCCCACTTCTATGGGCCCAGTGCGGCCCCAAAAGCTGGTTGCCAGTTTGTAACAGCCAAGGAAAAAAGAAGGATGTGGAGCAGCCGTGCCATGGCAGGCCACTGTCTTCATCACTGTGGGCCTGGGGATGGGGACAAATGGGTCCTCAGCCCCTATGCCTGAGCAGTGGGGGACCAAGGTGATGGCTGAGGGCAGGAGTCAGGGTTCACACTTCCTCTGCTCCCACCTCCTGAGCCCAAAAGCACCCATCTCAGAGCATCCTGGTGCCATCTTGTAAGTTTGGGGTGGGGGTGGGGGCCCAGAGAGTCCCCATCCACACTGTGTAGCGATCAGCCACTTCTATGCTTCTGTGTAGTGGGGACTGCACTGCAGGGGGCTCAGGGCCAGCAAAGGCCTGGGATGGAGCAGGAAGGAGCCAGGGCAGGGTGTCCAGTGCCCTTGCTGGGGCCACAGCCCAGTGCAGCTCCCCATCCAGCTGCCAGGGCACAGCCCCAGCCAGCATCTGGGCTGTGCTGAGCCCTGGGCCCCCACCCGCCCATGCCAGGACCAGCCCCCTGCTAAGATCCCACCCAGGGGCCCAGCTCTGCTCCACAGCTGTCCTGAGTGTGCTATGGCCCTAACATCCAGTCCTGCAGCCCTTACAGGAGCCGCCCTTCTGTCAGCCATGTGACCAAGACCCCATGGCTGGCTCCTCCTCATGCACCCCAGGCAGGGAGACTGTGGTCTCTTCTTATACAGCCTGTAGGGAGGCCCCACCAGACACCCCATAACCCTGCCAGGAACATACACACCATACAGCCTCCCCAGGGAGCCCCTGCCTCACACTGCTGGTGCCTGCAGGCATGAGGTCCTCACTCTGCAGACCCAGGCACAGGAAACTGCTAAGCCTCCTGGACGATGCCCCCCCGCTTGGGCCCAAGGCATAGGCCACATGTAGCTAGAAAGCCCAAGGCTGCTGGGCGGCGCCTGTGGCTCAGTGGGTAGGGCGCCTGCCCCATATACCAAGAGTGGTAGGTTCAAGCCCGGCCCTGGCCAAACTGCAACAAAAGATAGCTGGGCATTGTGGTGGGTGCCCATAGTCCCATCTACTTGGGAGGCTCAGGCAAGAGAAGCGCCTAAGCCCAGGAGTTGGAGGTTGCTGTGAGCTGTGTGACGCCACGGCACTCTACTGAGGGCTATAAAGTGAGACTCTGTCTCAAAAAAAAAGAAAGCCCAAGGCTGTCCCTAGTCTGCAGACTTGCACTGGTCCACTTCTGCTGAGGGGCAGCTCTGCCCTGGCAGCTGACTCCCTCCTTCCCCCAGAGCCCATGCAAACTCCTATTTCCCCAAATACCCACCAAGGGACCACCCAGGCGACCTTGCCATCTGAAGTCTGACCTGCTCCAAGACCCTAGCCTGGGTGGCCAGGGAGGACCTGGGGGTGACAGTTCCAGCTAAGGCTCCTCTGGGGCCCCATGGCCAGACTGTAGCACAGCTGGGCACATGGGACATCTGCCTCCCACCAGGTACCTGGTGCTAGAACACGTCTCTGGAGGGGAGCTCTTTGACTACCTGGTGAAGAAGGGCCGGCTGACCCCCAAAGAGGCCAGAAAGTTCTTCCGGCAGATCATTTCAGCACTGGACTTCTGCCACAGCCACTCCATATGGTGCGATCCCTGCCCTGGGCCCTCCCCCAGGGACCCCTTCCCCAGGGTCTCTCCCCAGGTACCCTTCCCCCAGGTGCCCCCATCCTTCTGGCATCCCCTCCCTCAGGAATCCCTGTCCTCCAGGCACCCCTGTCACCCAAGCATCCCTGTTCCCCAGGTGCCTCATCCTCCAAGCATCCCCCTCCCTCACTCCTTCCCCTGCAAAGAACAGTGGACCTTTGCCAACATCCCATGGTTCTCAGGAAGGTTGTGCCAGGTTCCCCCACCCCACCCCAGGGCTGTAGGATGCCCCTTAGCATTTACAGGGGCCCAGCAAGGCCTGTGGGGTCATCCACAGCAGATTTGGTGGGAACAGAAGCCCTGGGCTGGCTGAGGCTACCAAGATGCTGCCCAAGGATCAGGTCTTCTGGGCCAGGCAGGCAGCTTCTGATTGGCTGCCTGTGATATCACCAGCCTGCGCTGCCATTGGCTGCTGGAGTTTGGGGAGGGGCATGGCCCTGGGCTGGGGTCTCCCTGGCCACAACCAGCCAGGTCAGCTCTCTGAACTCCCCAGCCACAGGGATTTGAAGCCTGAGAACCTTCTGCTGGACGAGAAGAACAACATCCGGGTTGCAGACTTCGGCATGGCGTCCCTGCAGGTGGGCGACAGCCTGCTGGAGACTAGCTGCGGGTGAGTGGGGCCACTGCCACACTGCACAGTCTGCAGCAAGGTTGGGTGGACACTGCAGCCTGAGGCCTGACCCACCCCACCTCTGGCACCTTGCAGCCTCCTGTGTGCAAGTAGGAGGGTGAGGCAAATGGCCACAGCTGCCCTGGACACCCTGCCCAGCCCAAGGCTCCTGGCCCTGCCAGGTTAAGGCTGGGACAGGCTTCCATCTGCATACTCACTCTCGGCCATGGGGCACAGACAACCTTGACTGCAGTGGCCTCCAGACCTAGTCTCCCCCAAGGAGCCTGTGGGGGTCTGGCCCCACTATACAGTGTGCCTGGGATGCGAGAACAGGTCCAGGTGGGACAGGTGGCCAGGTGTGGTGATGAGTCCTGAGCCTCTGTTCCCAGCCTGTCCTCAACCTACTGCTTTTGCTTTCAGGTCCCCCCACTATGCCTGCCCGGAGGTGATCCGGGTGAGTAGCCAGCAGATGCCCCTGGGGCCACAGGCCAATCCCACTAGGCAAGACCCTGGGGCCTGAGTCCTTCCCAGACCCTCTGCCCTGGCCCCTAAAACCTTGAGCCCTGTGCCTACTAACACCCTCGACGCTGCCATCCATAGGGGGAGAAGTATGACGGCCGCAAGGCAGATGTGTGGAGCTGCGGTGTGATCCTGTTTGCCTTGCTGGTGGTGAGCCCAGACTCCATGCTGCCCTGGTGGGACCCGCACTTTCTACCCTGCTCAACCCCATCCCAGCCACCCCAGCCGCCCCAGGCGGGCAACCAGGCCCTGCCCAATTCCACCAGGCCCCACCCCAGCCTGCCGAGCCCTGGCCCTGCCCAGCCCCATCTGGCCAGGCCACACCTCACCCCAACCTAGGCCCAGCTCTGTGCCTGCGCCCTCTGACCACCACCACCTGCAGGGAGCGCTGCCCTTCGACGACGACAACCTTCGGCAGCTGCTGGAGAAGGTCAAGCGGGGTGTGTTCCACATGCCACACTTCATCCCGCCCGACTGCCAGAGCCTGCTGCGGGGCATGATTGAGGTGGACGCTGCGCGACGCCTCACGGTGCGTCCTGCCCTCCCTGGCCATCCCCTGTGCCCTCCCCATGCCGAGGCCTCTGCCAGGGCCCTAGGGCTTTAGTTTAACAGGTGTAGCTGGGTGTCCCCACCTATGCCTGAGTGTGGTGCCCAGGTCCATGTGTGGGAATGTGTCTGCAGTTGTGGGGGGCAGTCCTGCAGGTGTGTAAGATCATTGTGCAGGTGTGTGGGGACATGTCCAGAGGTGTGTGGCCTTGCTCATGTGTGGAGACACATATACTGGTGTGTGGGGACATGTCTACAGGTGTGTGGAGTGTTGCCAAGGTGTGTGGGGACGGGTTTACATGCCTACAGGTGTGAAGCATTGCCCAGGTATGTATGTGGTCATGTCTGCAGGTGGGGTATGTCTGTAGGGAGGGAGGCATCCTGCAGGTGTGTAGGGTCATTGTGCAGGTGTGTGAAGACAGGTTTACAGGTGTGTGGGGACATGTATACAGGTATTTGGGGCATTGCTCAGGTGTATGGGGACATATCCACAGGTTTGTGAGGTGTTCCTGAGGTGTATGGGGACATGTCCATAGGTATGGGGGGCATTGCCCAGGTGTTATGCAGGTGTATGTGTAGGGGCGTTGCCCAGGTATGTGAGGAGTTTGTCCAGGTGTGAGTGGTCTGCACAGGTGTGTGTGTGCCAGCATGTGTGAGTTTGTTCCAGGTCTTTGTTTTGGTACATATGTAGGTATGTGTAGGTGTGTGCCTGGATGTGTGGGGTTCGGTATATCCACAGATGGGTGACAGACCTGTGCCCATGAGTGTGCTATGGCAATGGTGACCCCTGTTACTGCCATCCTGCCTCTGGATGCTCTTGGGGCAAGGCCTCAGGCAGTGTAAATGGTTTCTGAGTGGCTCCATCAATTGTGGAGTGGACACCAGGCCAGTCACTCATGCCGGCTTCCTCCAGGGCTGTCCAGTGTCAGGACAGTAGTTGCTTTCTACCCCATGAGCTGCCCCCGAGTCAGGGTGGGGAGAAGGAGCCTCCTGCTCGCACCTGCACCCAGCTCTGCCCTGCCACACAGGTGGGCCAGGCGCCCAGCTTCAGCTCCTTCTGCTGCTCCCTGCTTCCTGCCTTGGGTCCCTCCTGGAGCCCATGGGCAGCATAGGTGACTGTGCCTGCTGTGGCTCCAGCTGCCCTGCCTCACCTCCCCTCTACCCAGGCCCCTGCCCTGCCTGGCAACCCTTCCCGACTTCTTTCCTGCCCTAGACCCTCATTTCCTCCTCCACGTGGGGTGCAGGGCAGGGTGCTGGCCAGCCTGTGGGACACAGCCCTTCTGTGCTGCCTGCTTCTTAGCCTGCCCTCCCCTTTCGCTCTCCACACCCTCCCCTCACTTCCTGCTCTACACTAACTCCTGTTTCTCTTTCCTTGTAGCTAGAGCACATTCAGAAACACATATGGTATATGTAAGTAGCTCTTCACCCACTAATCATCTGCTTGCCTGTCGCTGTGGCCTGGAGGCCCTGCCAAGGGCATTGGGGGAGGGTGCAGGCCAGTGCAGGCCTGCCCCCACCCCCGCCCTCGGCCTGTGCGGGGTGCGGGGGTGCGGGCAGGACGCAGGAGGCCTGCAGGGCCGGGTGCAGGGAGAGCGGCAGGACCTGGGACCAGGCGAGGGCAGCCTCCCACCCTCCGGCCTGCCGCCTCAGGGTGGGGAGGAGGAACCTCAGCCAGGCCACAGGGAATGATGGACAGTGGGGTCTGTGTCCACAGAGGAGGCAAGAATGAGCCGGAGCCTGAGCAGCCTGTGCCCCGCAAGGTGCAGATCCGCTCCCTGCCCAGCCTGGACGACATCGACCCAGATGTGCTGGACAGCATGCACTCGCTGGGCTGCTTCCGAGACCGCAACAAGCTGCTGCAGGACCTGCTGTCCGAGGAGTGCGTGGGGACCTCGTGGGGGCGGGAGGGCGACTACTGGGCATGAGGGCACGTGTGCCAGCACCCACGCCTCTCCTGCTGCAGGGAGAACCAGGAGAAGATGATTTACTTCCTCCTCCTGGACCGAAAGGAGAGGTACCCGAGCCAGGAGGACGAAGACTTGCCCCCCCGGAACGAGATAGGTACGGCCCATGAGCCTGGCCCTGCACCCCAAGGGCCAGGGCCACCTGCATGACCCCCATCTGTGCACAGACCCTCCCCGGAAGCGCGTGGACTCGCCGATGCTGAACCGCCACGGCAAGCGGCGGCCAGAGCGCAAATCCATGGAGGTGCTCAGTGTGACAGACGGTGGCTCCCCAGTGCCTGCACGGAGAGCCATCGAGATGGCCCAGCACAGCCAGAGGTGTGTGGTGTCCCCTTCCTGGGTTAGGTTACAGCCCACACCCCTCACGGGCTGCCTTGGTTGACATCTGCCCACTGGTCTGGATCCAGGCTGAGGCCACTGTGTGGGGCAGGGCTGCAGGAGACTTTGGGGCTGGCTTATGGCTGCTGCCTCTGGTGGGGTCACTGCCACCTCCCCGGCCCCTAAGCTGTGTCAAGTGTGGGAGCTGAGGGTCTTTGCTGCAGGGCTAGCCACTGGCAGTGGGCAATGTGGGGTGGTAGTTGCTCTGTCCTATTCTGGGACTGCCCTCCGCACCCCCCAAGGCAAGTACCGCTGTGCAGGGTAAGTCGCTATTTCCTACTGCTCTCGGGGCATGAGGGACACAGAGCCCTGGACCTGCCTGTGGCAGCTGTAGACCTGTGTGCTGCACCCTGGGGGGTGTAGCCAAAGGAGGGCCGAGGCCTGTCTGGGCATCTGCCATGGGCAGCTATTGTGTGGAGGGCCAGGCTAGTGCCTGGCTGGGGGCCAGACACTGTGACCCCTCAGCGTAGGCAACTGGGCTCAAGAAGTTGGGGCTAGGAGGCCTGGGGCTGGAGGGGCTGGATCCACAAGAAGCTGGTCTCATCCCCTTGTCCTTCTGTCCACCCAAGGTCTAACAGTCCCTTGCTGAAGGCCCTCAGTGCCACAGCCTGTGGTGTTCTAGGGAAGATGTCAGGCCAGGCCACACTGGGCTCTGGGGGATTGTCCTGGGCACACAAGCATCAGAGCCCTCTGTCCCCCAGAAGCTCTAGCCCCCCCCTCTGGAAGGGGCCCTCGGGAGAGAAGAGTCTGAGCCCCATACTGTGTCCTCAGGTCTCGATCCATCAGTGGAGCCTCCTCAGGCCTGTCCACGAGCCCACTCAGCAGCCCCCGGGTGAGTGACCACAGCTAGTCCCAGGCTACAGGGCTGCGTCCCTCCACCTCTTGAGTGTGCCAGGGTGGGGGGACAGGCTGCTGCAGCCCTGCCAGGAAGCAGTCCCCACTGTGCAGAGGCTTGGGGCTCGGGCTGCTCTCGCTAACTGCACGTTTTTTTTTTGTTTTGTTTTGTTTTCTTGTCCGTCACTTGTTTTCCTTTGTGGCAACCCCACCCCCCACACCTGCTGCTTCCCCGTGGCTGTCTGGCCCTGCTCACATGCATCTGGTCCGGGGCGTGTGCATGCGTGTGCATGTGGCGGGTGGGCCGGGCCTCACCCCGACTGCTTGCTGCCTGTGTCCCCGTAGCCTGTTAGAAAGTTTGTTCTGCCCCCCCCACTCCCCACACCGGCCTTTGTGGCCTGCTCCCCAGCCACCTCCATGGAGCCCGAAGCTTGTCGAAGCATCTCACGGCCCGGACACGTCCTCCCTCCACGGCCCAACCCCAAGACCCAGACCTTGCCGTGCAAGGCCAAGCTGACCGACAGGCCTCTGCAGGGCACCAAGTCCAACCCACTCCCGGCCAGCACCCAGGCCTGGCCTCCCACTACCAGCCTGGGGCCCACCCAGCTCCCACCCACTGGGACTGAACCAAACACCAAATCTATCCCCACCATACAGGTGACCCCTCACCCCTCACCAAGGGGCAGTCCCCTCCCTACCCCTAAGGGGACGCCTGTCCACACGCCAAAGGAGAGCCCAGCTGGTACACCCAACCCCACGCCGCCGTCCAGCCCCAGTGTTGGAGGAGTGCCCTGGAGGACGCGGCTCAACTCTATTAAGAACAGCTTCCTGGGGTCACCCCGTTTCCACCGCCGGAAACTGCAGGGTGAGCCCACGCAGGGGGCTCCAGACAAAGCAGGGGTGGGGAGAGAGCCTGCCGTGGTTGGGTCACCAGAGGCAGCTGCCAACTCTGAGAACATCCAGCACCTGCCCCGCAGCCTCCACATACCTGTGCCCTTGACGGCGTGGGGCAGTAGGCTCTGTCCACTAGGTGCAGCTAGAACCTCTGGGTGTTTATGTGTCCCTGAGCCTCCCACTGAGCATGTCACAGGCCAGGCCCAGCGGGAAGACACTCCCATAGTGTGGGTGCTGGTTGACTGAAGACCCTGTGGCATGGTGCTGAGGGCCAGCAGACACTGGCTTGCCTCGTCTGGGGTTGGCCCAAGCCCAGAGGAGGCTCAGCCCACCTTCATTACCAGAGGCTCCCACGGCCCTTCAGTGGCCAGGAGCCAGGGGGGTGGGGGGATGGGGAACCCGTGCCCCTGGGCTGGTGGGCTCCTAAAGACCCTGCCTCAGTGCAGGGTGGCCCGGGGCAGGGAGGCAGCACACTCACTGGGCCTCCCCCCATCCCACGTGCAGTCCCAACACCGGAGGAGATGTCCAATCTGACCCCGGAGTCGTCCCCAGAGTAAGTGGCCTCTGCTTAGAGTCTGACACCAGGTAGCTGGGGAGGGAGGAGACAGACAGCTCCTGCATGTCCTCCTGGGTCCCTCTGCCTCCCACAAGCAGTGCCTTCCTCTTGCTGCCAGGTCCCTTCCAGCTCTGCTACTGGGGGCCCAGTGGGAGGTGCCCAACTCAGGAGCCACTGCCCCGGGGGACTGGAGTTGGCTGAAGCTGAGTGAGGGGCACTGGGCAGAGTCCCCAAGGCCTGGGCTCCCCCTGGGCAGAAACAGGGGCTCTCAGGGATGGTCAGGTCTTCAGGAGGGGGAAGGACTGGTGATGGGACAGCAGGACCTGGCAGGAACACGTGGCAGACGACAGATGGCCTTGGCAGAATCCAGATGTGGACAGGGCTGGGAGTAGGTGCAGGGCAGGGTGGGCTGGCTGGAAGCCTGGTTCCTGCTTTTCTGAGCCTGGGACTCAGCAACATGCAAGAGGAAGCCGTGGAGGACACAGCCGCAGACTTTGGACACTAAGATGTCCCAGGCTGCCTGCCCAGGTGTCTTCCCTTCCTGGTGTCCAGCCCCTCCACGATGGCCCTTGCAGTGGGGCAGTATCTCAGTGGCTGACAGTATACACACATGAACACACAGGTGAACCCATGCAGGGCAGCAGCAAGGAGCAGTGGCTAAGCCAGGGGCGCAGGGGCCTTGGACAAGTGACCTCAGGAAACAGCCAAAGGGAGAGACCTTTATCCTGCCCTTGGTGCTAAACAAGGGCCTGTCAGGAAGCTGCTTGTTCTACACCAAGCCCTCCAGGAGCATCGTCTGTATTTGGGGACTGGCGTCCCATGGATCTGGACTTTCTGGGCCTGCTGGGCCACCCCTGGGTAGGCACAGAGTGAGTCCCGAGGCCCTTGGTTCAGGACATCACATCACATCAACCAAAGCTGTGGTTCCTGCTGCTGCCAAGTGCTTTCACAAGCTCAGAAGAGTTGGGACAGATGCCCAGTTGCATGGAGCCAGCCCAGTGGCCCATGCCTCCTCCCTACTCCTGAGGGTCCAGCACGATTCTTCTGCCAACAGCTGCTCCTCCCGAAGACAAACTTGCTGTCGTCCACCAAACATGCTCCAGCCCCGCGCCAGCCTAGGTTTCCAGACACCAGCCGGCCCATGTGTGTGTTTCCACATTAGGAGCCAGTTCCTGAGGTTGTCAGAGATATGTAGCCTGGGAACCCAGGTGAGGCCTGACGTGGAGTCTGGACTCTGCAGGCTGGAGCTCAGGCGATTTGCTGGTTGCAGTGTTTTTTGTTTTTTTTGTTTTTTTGGCTATAGTTGTTGTTTGGTAGGCCCAGGCTGGATTTGAACCCACCAGCTCTGGTGTATGTGGCTGGCACCTTAGCCAATTGAGCTACAGGCACAGGGAGGGAATCTCCCTGAGGAGGAATTCTTGAGGGAATTCTTCCTTTTCTGGGAACCCTCAGTCTTTTCCTCTTAAGCCCTTCAACTGATGGGACACAGCCTACCTGCCACTAGAGTGGCCAGCATGGCTCATAGGCACCTGGGCCAGGCGCTGGTTCTCTAAAATGCCTTCATACTAACATCTGGATGGTGTTTACCCATTGGGCCCACCACCACACATCTGCGCTTTCAGATGCTGGACTGTGTTTGACAAATGCCACCCTACCAGGTCCCAAAGTACAAAAAAAAAATAAGGTTTTTATCAGTTTTCTTTGGTCACCTTTATCAAGGGAGGAACATGCAGAAACTCCCATCTGTGGTTTCCTGAACCACCTGGAGACTTTGAGTTCCTCAAGCAGGAGGTTGTGATATGGGGCTGATGTGTGGCAGTGCCAAGAAGGCCAAGATGGCCAAGCACCAACTGGTATCCCAGACACGGGTGTGGTCTCATGGCCTTCTCCCAGTCCCTGCCTCTTTGGAGCCTGGCCCCCAGCCTGGGTGGAACATAAGATTAGTAAAGCCCAGGTCACATGTCCATGCTGTAGCTTCAAGGGAAGTCTGTTGGATGTATTAGTTAGCTATGGCCATGTGACAAACTGTCCAGAGCTTTAGCAGTTCAAACAACACATACTCAACCATCTCACAGCTTCTGTGGGTCAAGAATCTAGGCATGGCTCTGCTGGGCATAATGCTGTGGGGACTACAGTCAACACCAGGCTGCTTCCAAGTTCCATGTGTGGGTGGGGTGCAGATCCTTGTGGGCTATTGGGCAGGGCCCCCATGCCATGTCAGTGGGCAGCTGGCCAGCCAGATGTGAGTGAACAGCCTGTGACCTCACTCAGAGTGACACCCCCTCATACTTCCCAGACCCTCCTGGTTGGAGGCAAGTCACAGGCCTCACTTGGGGGAGCCACAGGGGCACCTGGGATACCAGCATTAGCCCTGCCCCCACATGGTATCCCCAGGCTTAGAGATGGGTGGCAAGCCAGAAGGATGGCACACAGTAGGAGAGCTGCACACAGGTGGGGGCTGGGGCAGGGGCATGAGCACCAAGGCTGGCAGGCAAACAGGTGGGGCTGTGTCAGGCTGGGGAGCTGTGCAGGGACAGGTGAGTACTGTAGCAGGTCACACCATCCCTGGATGTGATGGCCCATCACAAGGGCCTCTGGGCACCGAGGGCCATGTGGCTGTGGTGAGATCTGGGCAGACCAACTCTTCCCCTGCCAGATCTGGAGGTCTAGAGTGGGCAGTGGCCTGCCAGGCAGGGGCAGCAGGGCATGGTAGCCATGCAGGACGGGAGTACAGCCCTGGGGAGTGAGGAGACCCTTGGGTGGGAGGGGCCCAGCTCCCCAGCCCCCCAGTATGGTACTGACCACAATACCCTGAAGCTCAACAGACGCAGCAGAGCAGAGCCTGGTAGCTGGTTAGAGAACTAAGGTTAGGCCAGGGACAGGTTCAGGTGTTTGGATTTGGGGTGGAGCATATGGATTGGGGCCTTTATGTTGGAGTCAGGGAATCGGGGTTAGGGTGCTCACATTTGAGTTAGGGTATTTGGCTGTGTTAGGGTTTTGGGACAGGGTTAAGATGCTTGGGGATTTGGGGGGGGTTGGGTGTGGGCATTTTGAGTCAGGTAGGGTGTTGGGCATTTAGGTTAGGGTGTGGGTTAGGGTTAAGGCATTTGGGATAAGGTTGGAATGTTCAGGGCAGAGCTTGGTTGGGGCTGTGGAGAGAGATGACCCCATCTCAGTGGACTTGGGTGCTCAGTGCCCCAGCCCAGGTCAGGGCAGTGGGTGTGTGTGCCAGGCCCCCCACACTGCCTATAGCACCTTGTTCCCATGTCCAGGCTGGCCAAGAAGTCCTGGTTTGGCAACTTCATCACGCTGGAGAAGGAGGAGCAGATCTTCGTGGTCATCAAGGACAAGCCTCTTAGCTCCATCAAGGCCGACATCGTGCATGCCTTCCTGTCGGTGAGCTCTGCCAGCAGGACCATGGACGTCCACTATTTGTGTGCCTCCCTCCAGCAGCCAAGCACTCTCTACTGCCTACCTTGGGCTTCCGGGGCCCCAACACCTCCCTGAGATCCAGGGTGACATAGGCAGCACACATCTCAGAGGGAGGGGACAGCAGAGGCATGACTGTGACTCATAGGACTTTGTATGGGTGCTGCTGCCCTTGGGTAGACACCCAGCCCTAGCTCTGTCTCCTAACCCTGAGTTCACCTCCAAGCTGAGCCGGCCTCTGCCTGCCAAGCCTGGTAGCACCCCATAGGGTGGGCTGTGCCCCACGCCTTGGTGGGCTTCGTTTATTTTTGCTGGGGATCTCTGGTGTATGAAGAGCAGAAAGGGATGTTAAAGCCCCCAACCCCCAGGACTGCCACAAGCTGGCACCTGGCTGGGGAAGTCGCCCTGTCCCAGGATGGCCCCCTCTGGACAGCGGGCTGCTGGCACATATGGCAGGAGCAGACCAGAACATGTGTAGTAGCCTCTCTAGCATAGGGCTGGCGTCACCATGGTCCCTTGGGGTTCCCTGAATTTCTCCCCCTGCAGCCTACTGGCATCCTTGGGCCTCCACTGTGGCCTGGCACCCTTCCCTCCACCCACGTCCCTAGTGTCGTCCTGGGCATCAGAGCCCTGTGTGCTGGGGGACCAAGTTCTACTGCACATTCTCCAGGCAGAAGACCACTGTTCCCATACATGGCAGAAAGCAGGGGGTTCCAGACCCTTCCCTCCCATCACATGTCTAAGGCTCTCTGACAAAGCCTGCCTCCTATTCTGCCTGCGTGTGTTCAGTCTGTGTGGGAAACCCCCAGCCTGCCTGGAGGGACTCCCCAGGCCCACCTGTAGGTCCCAGCCCTCATTCTCCTGGTGCTGGGGGCCCTAGAGAGTGGGGCTGGACATGCCTCCTCGCTGCTCTGTTGCTTACAAGAGGAGTAAGTCTCACTTACAAGTCTCGCTTACTCCACCCTGTCACTCTGCAGATCCCTAGCCTTGGCCACAGCGTCATCTCCCAGACAAGCTTCCGGGCTGAGTACAAGGCAACTGGAGGCCCGGCCGTGTTCCAGAAGCCTGTAAAGTTCCAGGTGGACATTACCTACACAGAGGGTGGGGAGGCCCAGAAGGAGAATGGCATCTACTCCGTCACCTTCACTCTTCTTTCAGGTGAGCTGGTGGCCAGGGGGGCAGCTTCAGGCCCAGCCCTGCCCAGGGATGTAACGGTATGCCTCCCCCAGGCCCAAGCCGCCGCTTCAAGAGGGTGGTGGAGACCATCCAGGCCCAGCTGCTGAGCACACATGACCAGCCGGCGGCCCAGCACCTGGCAGGTGAGGGGCTCAGCTCGTCTGGTGCAGTGAGGATGGGAGGCATGACGACCTCAGGGAGCAGGGCACCCTGCACAGTGGGCCTGGCCCACCTCTGCACTCCAGGGATGTAGGGCCAGCTGCACCACACTGAAAGGTGCCTCTTGTCCACTGTAGAACCCCCCCCGCCAGCGCCAGGACTAAGCTGGGGTGCTGGGCTTAAGGGCCAGAAGGTGGCCACCAGCTACGAGAGTAGCCTCTGACGCTGGCAGGTAAGGTATCCGGCCTGCCACCGGGGCGGGGAGGGGGCTGTGGGCAGGTCCTGAGAAGGGCACCCCATGCCCGCCTATAGGTCCCAGCCAGGACAGCCAAGCATGCCCCAGGCAGCCAGACCACCTGCTGGGCAGCCAGCCATAGGGGCAGCTACACAGGCCCTGAGAGGGCACCTCCACCACAGCACCCCAGGAGGGCTGCAGTCTGCCCAGTGTGCTGCAGCCCCCTAGCATTTCCTGACTGCCTGGACCTCTGTCTTAGGCGGGCAGAGGGGCCTGAGGCTCAGCTAAAATAGGGCAAGTGGCTGCCCAGGTTCTGGCAGGGACAGGGCACCTGCTCCCTTGGGCTGGCGTGCGGCAGGGCAGGTGCATGGGCTCAGTCTAGCACTTGTGAGCAGACATGCATCCCATGGCTGTACAACTTGGGCGTCACTGTCAGTCATGCTAACCCTAACCTAACCCCAGCCTCCCTGAGCTCCTACAGTGTGCTAGGCCCTTAGTGGGCCCTTTTCCCAGCCTGTCTTCTTTATTAGGTGTGGCCTGCTAGGGTCACCACCTGTGCTTCTGGGTGGGGTCATGGAGGCCGGAGCTGGCCCCACCCCCAACCCCACATCCTCATCCCACCCTCATCCCATCGCCTGTGGACTAACCCCCCAAACAGTCATCACCATTGGTGGGTGGAGGCCCCAAGGGCCCAAACAGTGGCCCTGGAAATGGGTGGGTGTGGTGGCAGGGGAATGGGGCAGGTCCCCAGGCAGCAGTGGGTGTGGTCATAGGGCGAGGCTGCAGAAGCTGTGCTGTCAACCCATAGTGACCTCTGGCTCCTTGAGCCTTTAAGGCCTGTCTTAGGGAGGGAAACTGGGAACATGGAGGCCAAGGAGGGTCCGAGCTTGTCCAGAGGAGCAAGCAAAGACAGGCCTGGTGAGCTGCAGTGTCCGTATACCTGCAGTGACTGTCCAGCACCAGGTATCTCTCTGCTCCTGGCTGGATGGCAGGGCTCAACGAGGCTCAACTTGAGCCTCGAATCACAAGGTATAGCCCTGTTCCTCAGCACAGATCCCTGTGCAAAGTGCTGGTCCCACAGTAAGCAAGGTGGACATACCCTCCCACTGGGCCCCATTCCAGCCCTGCCCTGACTCTTGGGTACCTACGCTGGACCCATCTAGCTCTCCTTGAGACTTGGGGCAATCAGCCTGGGACCCAGTCTGTCCTCTTGTGGTCCCCAAGGATCTCCTGGTGCTCGCATTCCCACACTGAACACTGTTGTCTGTGAGCTCGGCTCACTCTCCACAGGAGGTCCTCAGGCACTGCCAGTTCCCCAGGGGTTCTGGTAGCCTCCCTGGTGGGGCCCCCAGCAGGTCAGATGGGTATGTGAGAACCTTGAAGGAACAGAACCTCTCCAGGCTGGGTCACAACCCCAGCCCTGCCAGTATTGACACACCCTTCCCAGCACAGGGTGAGAAAAGGATAAGAAGGGGGTACCAAAATGAGCTGAAGGGCAAAGCCACCAGCCCAGCATTGCTGAGTGGCTGAGTGCAGGTGCATGTGGCCAGAGGACATGGGAGGAGCTGGCAGACCTGGGGCAACCACCAAATCCAGTCTCAAGGCTCTGACTGTAGGGGACCCGCCACTACCCAGATGTCTCTGTCTGGTCTGCCCCATTCAGGCCTGCCTCAGTCCAGTCCCCACCCAGCCCTCCTGATGGGGGCACCTATTTCTGGCTGTCCTCCTCTGGGCCTGCCTACTTCTAGCCCCACCCTCTCTGGGGCTGCCCAGTCCCAGCCTGGCCCATCTGAGTCCACCTCCTTCTAGCTTCACCCTTCTCCAGTTTCTGCCCAGTCCTAGCTCTGCCCCCTTTGGGGCAGCCCATTCCCAACCCCACCCCTTCCCAGCCTGGGCCAGTGTCTGTGGTCAATTGTCCAGCCCACAGTCCCAGGGGCAGCCTTTTCACTCTCTCCCCCTCCTCTCTCCGTTCTGTGCTCCAGACACCACTAACTGTATGGAAATGATGACGGGGCGGCTTTCCAAATGTGGTAAGAATCCCCCACGCTCACTTGCACCTCCGCCTGCCACGCCCACTGATCACCCACAGCCCAGGCCACTGCTCACTGCCCCCAGGCTGCCCCAGGTTCCCTGTGTGACATCCAGGCCCCACTGTCCAGACGCCCTGCCCCACATCATCCAGGAGCAGCCCAGCCACTTCCCCAGGGCCAAGGCCAGACAGGGTCCCAGGAGCAAGCTCTGGCCTGGGGTTAGGGTGAATAGGGGGCCACTAGTGCAGCCCCTGGCTACACCTGGTGCGAAGAGGAAGGGCCTAGAGCTGTGGGCTCAGATAGGGTCAGGGTTAGGAAGTGGAATCGAGGGGCCCGTTGGCCCACCTGTACAATGAACACAGGGCCCCATAAGCGGGTGGTTTCTGCCCCTTCCTCCTGCCTCTGGGACCAAGAACCTGACTCTGGCTGCTGTCCCCCCAGCCTGCCTTCCTATGCCCTCATGCTTGACCAAGCCATCTGTCCATCTCTCCATCTTTCTGCTCCATGTGGCCAGAGGCAGGCTCTAGGCCTGGGGCTGCTGTGGCAGGTATACCTCTCCTTGCCTTCCACTGGGTGATGGTCACAGCCAACTCCCCCAGGGCAGGCCTCATGCAGGGATCCAGAAGCTGACCCCTGGGTCCTGCTTGGCCTTGGGGTTCCTGACAGGCGCTGCCTTTACTCTGCCATCTCCAGAGCTGGGTTTCAGGCGGCAACTCAGGCACAGAGGTCCTGAGCTGCTGGCCCCACAGCATGGTGCCTCTAGCCACACAGCCCCTGGCACACAGGGACCCCCACCTGCCCCCTGCTTGCTGCTCGCCTGTGCCCACTCCACCCTCATCTCAACCATCATCCTGTTGGGTTTCCCCTTCTGTCAAGGCCCCTCCGTTCATTTGTTTGTTTGTTCTCTCTCTCCTTCCCTCCCTTCCTCTTTCTCTCCCCTTTTTTTTCTTTTCTCTTTGTCTCTGTTCTATGTACCCAGGCAGCCCATTGAGTAACTTCTTTGACGTAATTAAACAACTTTTTTCAGACGAGAAGAATGGGCAGGCGGCCCAGGCCCCCAGCACGCCCGCCAAGCGGAGCGCCCACGGCCCACTCGGCGACTCCGCGGCCGCTGGCCCTGGCCCTGGAGGGGACGCCGAGTACCTGGCGGGCAAGGACACGGCCAAGATGGGGCCGCCCGCCACCCGCCGCGAGCAGCCTTAGACACACTAGCCCCTTCCCCAGCACAGCACTGACAGCGCCGCCTGCGCCCACCCTTTGGACTGTAGTCATGGAGCCTGGGAGGAAAGGAAGGGCATGGCGGGCTGCGGCCTGCGGGCTGGGCAACGCGCTCGCTCTTTCTCTCTTGCAGTCCCTGTCTCTGACAGCATCACTTGTTTCCACTCTGATACCAGGAATTATCCCGAAAAGTTAACATGTCACCTCCACGAGGCCATCCTCTGTGCTCCACGCTGGACACTGGCTGATGGAAGGCGGCTGCCGCGGACCTGCCCTCCCTCCACTCCTGCTGTTGCTGCTGCCGGGCAGCAAGGCCCTGTCCATCACCCTTTCCTCACCTGCACGGCAGCTCACACCTGGTCTCGGCCCTCTGTGTCCTGTGGGAGGAGGACCAGGCTCCAGGGGGAAGCCGCCTCCAGCCTGGCTGACCCAGACTCCCACTGACAGACCCCTTGGCACGCCTGGCCCACCACCGCCACACCTGATGCCCACCTCCTGCCCTCACCTCATCTGTCAGCCTTGCTGTCTCCTTTGCATCCACATCCCGCACCTCAGCTGGGGACCACGGGCTCTGATGTTCCTGTGGAAATGGAGACCCTGGGCGCCAGCACCGCCATGAGCTAGGCGAGGGCCGTCTTGTTAGCTGTTTTAATTTGCTGAGTGTCTTCACTTCTCTGTTCAGGGAAGGGCGGCCCAGCCACATGTCTCGGGCAGGGAGGGGCCCGGTGCCCTCCCAGGACACACAAGGGACGTGGGGGGCAGTGGGGCCAGCAGTGGGTGCAGCACTGGCAAGCTACTGTAAACTTTAAAGAATTCCTGCAAGATATTTTTATAAACTTTTTTTCTTGGTTGTTTTTGGAAAAGGGTGTGGGGGGGCTGCTGGGGCAGGGCCAGCCTTTGTGTTGCAGTTCCCGCTCGGTTATTTCTGTAAACATATACATATATATTTAAAGAATGACGCGGCGAGCTGTCCTGGGTTCTGTTTTATTACCGTGTAGCAGCAGCTCAAATTCTGGGGGGCTCGGGCAGAGGGTGGACGCCGTACTCTGGGACGGCACTGCCCGGGCCCCTCTGTCCAGACCCAGGCTGGGGTGTGCTTGTGTCAGTGAGTACAGGGCAAGAGGAAGGACCCAGGCTGGCCTCCATCACACACAGGATAGCAGGTGCACTGTGGGGCTTTTTTTTTTTATTAAAATACAAAAAAGTTTAAAAAAACAACAAAGGACAGAAAGAGTGGCCCATGCTCCATAGCTTGTCCCTCCTGGTGCGTAGCGGGTGAGGGCACAGCCCACATAGTGGCCTGCAGCTCCGCCCCCATCTCCGCTCCCCTTCATGTCCCTTTTGTGCCAGCAGCCCAGCCCCTCCCTGCTGGCCACAAACCGCCCTGGTGCAGCCAGTGAGGCCGGGCGGCAGTGGCCGTTTGGATGCATGCCTTTGCTGTGACCGGTCCATTTTCTTTCGTTGTCTCCCTTCCCCTCCTCGTGTATAGATTTTAATGCTTCTGTTAACATTAAACCTCTACCACAGGCTGGGATTTCTATACATAAGACAAAAATTAAACACCTATAACAGCAAAAGCCCCGTAGTACAAGTGGGAAGGGGCTTACTCATGGAGACGGAGGACATGGAAAGCAGTCCCTCCCATCAGCCTTCCTCTTTTGTACTTCGGGCACACGTGGACTCACACAGATGTCCTGGACATGGACAAGCCCCATCCAGTGTACCCCTGTCAGATAACTGTGAGCAACTTCAGTTCTGGAACAATAAATTCCTTCCATAAAGACACCTAATGCCAGGTCTCCATCCGGGCAGGGCGGGCGCGGGAAGGGGTCTGGGGTAGCCTGGACTGCGCTTGTCCCCAGTGGTCAGCTGAGGAGAACAAAGGTACATGTGGCCAGGGCCATCATCCATTCCCAACATGTCTGGCCACCCCAGAGGCTGCCCCAGCCAGAGGTGGGGCCAAGGAGCAGCATCGTCTTAAAACTCTCCACTGTGCCTCACTACTGCCCCAAGACTGGTATGGGGGTCACCCAGCACCTGGGCTTTCCTTAAGAATAAACCTGTTTCCTGCTCCCTGTTTGAAGAGTTGGGACAGGGTTCCGTGACCCAGCCTTCACAGCAAGGGAGACAGTCCTAGCATGCCCATCACAGAGGGCAGCCAAGTCGGGGGCCCCAGGACCCCCTCTGCTATAGCACAAAAGATGGGTCCAGCCCCATGTCCAAGGGCAGCACCTGAGAGTTCACCTCAGCCTGAGGACAGGCATAGACCTCAGAGCTGCCCCGACCTCTCATGCACATGCACTCCCAGCATGGAGGACACCTGGCTGCACCATCCAAGAAGGCTCCTTCCCAGGGAACCTGCCATCTGAAGCCAGGGTGGTCCTCTGGGGACATAATGTGCGCTGCAGGTGCTAGCAGCGTCCCTGGAGTCTGCCCAGCAGGAGCCAGTGGCTGCCACCCCATGCCTCTCCAGACAACTCAAAATGTTGCCAGACATGGCCATGTGTCTCCATAGGCAGTCAACTGGGTGAGAACCACTGCCTCAGAGTTCAAGTATCTTAACTCTGTCCCTCTTGCTGTAGGAGCCAGGACAGCACCAAGGTGTCTGGCTTGGTTAGCTGAGGCTCTGCAAATCAGCAGCTGCTGTCAACTCAGGTGCAAAGCCTCCCATGTGGAAAAGTCTGCTGAGGGGGAGCTGGGTCAGCCGCCTTCTCTGCCCTGCCCTGAACATCACAGTGCCACCCCCCAGGGAGGGGGGGTGCCCAGAGCAGAAGGCACTCGTGAGGCCAAGAGAGTGAGACTCTGCTGCAAGTGCTGGACTGCAGTCTGCCAGTTAATTTTACCTTAAAAATAGGTGGAGGAAAGGAACTTGGATATTATATCAGCAAGCACAAGACTGTTTCTGGCCATAGGCTGGAGGTCCCCTCAACCTGTGCTCTTGCACCCCCTTTACTGAGAGAAGCAGACATGCCCTACCTGCAAACCCACCCTGACCCCTCTAAACACATACTGGGCAAAGTCAGCCTTACTTAATGGCACATGACTGGGGCTCCAGAAGAAAGCAAATACTCATGTGTCCTGCCACCTCCTCGCCTGCATACCTCACTGCCCTCTGGCTCTTTTACCTGCTATCCCACTTCTGACACCAAGTTAGTTGTAAGGAACAAGTCAAGCTGAGATTTGGCTGAGCCAAAACCTGTCAGTATTTACATAAAACATTGGAGCAAGTGTTTAAGGACCATGGGCAGACATGGTTCTGAGTGCCTTATGGGGAGTGTTACTCAAATGGTGGAATGACCTCACACCATTTCTATGAAGAAATTAAGGGTCTGGCAGCCTCTTTGGAGGTGACCTTAAAGCCCCCTGCTTATTCTTCAGGAAGCCAGCCCAACATGCTGGGTCAGTGCTGGCCACCAGGTACCATTAAAGCCTAGGTTCTTAAGTGAACAAATTGAATATGATGAGCCCCTCAAATGGCCTGTAGATGGGAGGTAGCTGGGGACACCTGACTTCTGCCCTCAAGCTTAGCCAGCACAGGAAGCCCCAGAAGCCACAGGCCTGGCTGTGCCCTGAGAGGAGTCACCTGGGCTGGAAGGGAGGCCACTCCTGGTGTCCCAAGCTTCAGAGCTGGGAGGACAAAGGTGAACCCTACAGGCAGCTTCAGTCCATACCACAGAGGAGCCTGGCCCCACTGCTGGCCCTGCCCCACCCCATAGTGGACACCTGCCTCCTCAAGGCATCCTCCATTCCCCACACCAGCCTCTCCTGGTGTGGCTTGGCAAGGGACAGAGGTAATCAGGGAGGAGTCATGCTGCTCTTAGCTCCTTCTAAGCCCAGTGTGCTCATGGGCCTCAAAAAGGCCCCTCGAGAGCCCCTGGCCTTTATGTATGTGGACTAGTTTCCTTTTGCTACTCCAAACAAGTTCCCACAACTTAACAGCTTAAAACACAAATTTCTTATTTTACAGCTCCAGAGGCAGGAACTGGTACCCTCATAAGTTGGCAGGGGTGGCCTCCTGGGGCTACGGGGAGAGCACCATCCTTGATGTTTCCAGCTCCTAGAGGCACCCGAGTTCTCCATCCTCAGAGGACACCAGGCCAAGCCCTCCCCTCGCCTACAGTCAGGGACTCTTGTGATCACACTGGGACTGATGATAATGTCACCCCAGAGTCAGCTCATCAGCACCAATTCCAACAGTCATGCCCCTTTGTTGTGTCAGATGACACAGTGGCAGGTCCCATGGGATCAGATGTGGACCTACCTGGGAGTGAGGGACATTCTACCTACCACAATCTACCTCCTGGCCCCCAAAGCTTCACATATGCAAAATGCCTCACCCCATCCCCAAATACCCTAAGTTTCAACCGAACATCATCAAGTTAAGTCTCAAACTTTATCTGCATGTTACCCACTGAAAAGTCCCAAATCTTGTCAGAATCAGCTGTGGATGAGATTTTGGGTATAGTCCATCCTGAGGGAAAATACTCATTGCCCACACACCTGAGGGGCTAGAACACAGTTTTGTGCGTCCAGAACAACCCAGACAGACCCGGAATGTCAGCTAAAGATATTCTCACTTTAAAAGGGAAAAAGTCAAGGGACATATATGTCACTGGTCCCAAGAAATTTGAAATCCAGGTGGCACATCCATCGGGTCTCAGTAAGGCCTGGCAGTAGCCCCTTCTGTGGCTCCAGGCTGCCCTCCATACCCTCTAAGTTGCCCTCTTGTCAGTCTGCTCCCTGCCACAGGTGTCTGGGATCCTCCACTCCCCATTCCTTCCATGCCAAGCCAGCAGGTTTCTGATGGTGTGACACTCTCAGGAATCCTGTGGGTCCCCTGCGTTTATCATGGAACTTCACCCTGTGAGACAAGCTTGTCTATAGATCCTTCCAAGATCATGTTTTCTCTATTTTCAGCTTTTGTTTAGATGATGGAGGGCGTCTGCCAGACACACAGTTAACCTCTCTGAGGAGCCTCAGTGCAACTGACAACTCTGGTATTGGCAAAAGATTGTCAGCTATACTCTCAATTCTAGTGTACATTTTCTCTAGAGCACATTTTCCTCCTGATTTTAGTGTCTCTTGCAAATTGGACAAGCTGAGGATTCCCCAGACCATGGAGTGCTAGTTTCCTTTTGCTATAGCTCTCCCTCTGGAGCAAGAAGCCAGGGCCCCTGACACACTCTGCTCAGAGGTCTCCCAGGCAGGACCCCAGTTGGAGACCTGCAGGTCCCACTTTCCATGTGGGGTGAGAGGACAGCATCTGCCCCTGCTCTCCACCACTGCCTCACAGGCCACCTCACCTCCTGTCCCAAACAAGGGTGGGCTCCCCAGTCATCCTTCCCACCTCTGCCAATTGCTCCCCACCACGCTCTCCCTTCACCCTCTCACTGACCCACATCCCTGTGCATGTGGGTCCAGGCTATATGCCCAGTCTGCTGCCTGCAACCCCAGCCCGGAACCTTAGTCCCCACATATCCCTGGCCCACCCTGGCCTGAGAGAATGGTGCTGCCATGCTACACCCCCCTCCCCCAAGATGCCCACCTGGTGTCCCAGATTCCCAAGCCCAGTCCTGTGGCCAAGTCTCATTGGCAACCTGGGGCCCCACAGAGCTGTGAGCCTGGCAGGCTGCATCTCTAGTTACTGGGGTCCAGAGTTGCCTCCAGTTGACCCCCAGAGCAGCCCAGGGTCAAGGAGAAAGCACAGGACCCTTGCAGGCTGCTGTGATGATCTCAAGTTGCCCCTGGACATCTTAAGAGGCCAGGGACTCTGGGGAGCTGGACAGAGACAGTGCAGAGAAGGGGCCTCTGGCCTCCAGCTGGCCCCTAGGATCTGGTGATGGCAAAGGAGCCCTGGCAGCGCAGGGCAGAGTGTGCAGTGGACATTCTGGGAACCCACCACAGAGAAGGTGCCCCAGTCCATCAGGCCTCGCCCCACCAGAGCATCCTCCGTTTCCTCAACCCACAACAGTCCTGGATGTGTTCCGGTGTTCCACCAGCCCCACCCCCAGGTTCTCTTCGAAGTGCCCCCTCATGCATCCCCCATCCCCAGCCACACTGCCCAGCTAGGGTGGCCTTGCAGTAGGCACACCCCTGGGTCCTGCCACCTGCCTAGGAGGAGCACGTGGTTCAGCCTGGGGCAGGGGACGAGTGGCAATCTGTGGTGAGAGCACTCCCTCACCTGTCCCTCCTGAACACCTGCCCCTGGGCCACCCCTCGGGGAGGGGGCAGCCAAGTCCCCCTCAGTATCATGGGGCCACTGAGACATAGAGGACGCACACAGGCTCTGACCTGAGAGAATTCTCTTTATTACAAGTGAACAGATGAACTAAGATAGCGGATCTCTGCTGACAGCTGCGTCTCTGTGCAGCCCACCCAGGATGACAGGAGCAGGTGGTAGGGTGCAGTCAAGCAGCCCAGGATGCCCCTAATTGACCAACTCACAGCCAAGACCCTGTGGAGGCTGGGACAAGAGCGTCCGCCCCACAAACAGAACAGAAGCCCCATCTGCAAACCCAGCCTGTCACAGGGAGCCCCACTGGCCATGAGCCCTGCAGAGGGCAGGGCAGGGCAGAACAGGGAAGGTCAAGGCCCCTGGAAGACCAGAGAAAGGAAAACCCACAGAAGGGAACTCAAAGCATCAGTCCAGTAAATGTTGGTTGTGTGAATGAATCCAAAGGCTCTTCTCTACAAACGGCACTCACCCACCCAACAGGGAGCCAAGAAACACGGCACGGCCCTGCTGGCATCCGTGGAGTCATGCTCCCGCGCAGCCGGGGTCCCCGGCCCCTCGCCGAGAGTGTGCCCAGGCACATGTGTGCACACGCAGACGCGTGGACAGAACACACGCACTGTCTTTCCACACGTGTGCAGCTGCGTCCACCCAGGGCTCACCTCTCCTTCACGTGGTTCTGTGCCCCTGGACCCCCACCAGCCCCACTGCCCCCACCAGCTCCGTTGCACAGCACCTCGGTGAGGTCATCCATGACGGCGGTCTCTTTGGGGTCAAGCAGGTTGAACTCCCTGGCAAAGAGGATGAAGTGGATGTATAGCGTGTTCAAGTGTCCGTGCAGCTCTAGGGCCAGGGTCTCCTTGAAGTGGGACCAGTAGATGTGGCCCAGCACATGGAACAGGTACCGGCAGATCTTCTTCACCAGGGACTCGAAGGAGCTGGGGAATTCTCTGCCTGGGGGGTGGGGGGTGGGGTGGCAGTGTCACAGGCCTGCAGATGCCCGTGTCTGAGGCCCAGCCCAGAGAGTCTCAGATGTGCCACTGGCTTCCCCTAGGGCCTCTGCCCACCAATGTATCCTTGAGTGGCTGGGCCCCAGCTCTGGGCCACCTGAGGGCAGGTGCTTGCTGCACCACACTGGCCAGGAGTGGGCCCCAGGACCCACATCACGTTGGATGTCAGGGTTCTCTCCAAAGGCCAAAAGCAGGGGGGGGACAGTGGGGGAGGATGCAAAAGTGGCAGCCCAGCCTACAGTCCAGACACAGGCTCACGGGCAGGCAGTGGGTTCAGGAAGGACCCGTGTAGCCACAGGGCCCAGAGAAGGGATGGGACGGACCCTGACCCAGTCTGGCTTCCCAGTGGATCCCACGTGTTTTCCCACCATCCCAGCAGTGACCCAACCCACACCCCATGAGTGGAAGACGCACCGTACTTAGTGGGGAACACATCCTCGTCAGTCACCAGCTTTTGCACAGAGCTCATGACGAAGTCCACATACTGTGGGGCCGTGCACTTCACCTTCTTCCCCCGTTCATCATACCAGTGGTACTGCCTGTGAACACTGTAGTCAGCCCAGTCCCTCACACCCACTCAGCCCTTGCATCCCCCTCAGGCAGCTTGGGGTGATCTGTGGTGCATTTATGCCCCAGAAACCACAAATAGCAAAGAGCAGGTCTGTGGAGCACACAAAGGCCACAGGGCACGGGACAGAATCTACCGTTGAATGGATGCACCCCCAAAGCCACCACTTCTCTCCCCAACCCAGTGCCCTTCCCACCCTCTTAGCAGGCTGGCTCTACTCAGGCTTGGAACCTAGGACTTGGTTTTCCCTCCCATCCCCTAAGCACAAATGCTGACCAGGATGGGTCCCCAGGTCCCTGGGAGGCTGTTTCTCTCCAGCCTGGTCTGAACCATGCCCTGTCCTAAAGATCACCCAGTGCCGAGGGGAGACTCCCAGGGCTGACACAGTCAGGGGATTGTCCTTTAGGCAGCATGGGCCCCACCCCTGGCCAGGCCTGATATCAAGGTGGCAGTAGCAGGGGCCTTTTATTGCCAGCCAGCCTGACTGCAGCAGTGGACACAGGAGTGGCCTGAAGTGCTGGGTCTTCAGAGATACGACGATGCTCAGCCACATCCTCCCTCCAGAGACCTGGGCACTGCCCAGCAGGGCACAGGGCTGTAATGTCACCATTTTGTTTCATTTTGTTTCAGAGAACTAGCAGAGCCACTGAGAGATCAACGTGAATGCAGTGGGTCCACTTCCAGCCCTGTGTCCACTGCAGCAACCTGCCTTGGCAAGATAAGTGGCCAGCCAGACCACCTCCCCATACTGGGGCATCTGGAATGCAGACCTCCTTGCAGGACTGAGGAGGTCAGGCACAGCCAGGTCCATTGGCAGGCACTGCCCCCTCCTGCACCACTACCTGCCCAGGGCTGCAGACTGTGTCAGACCTTCATAGTATCTGCTCCCCAGAACCACATGTGGGACAAAGCACCTTCCCTGACCACTGCCCTGTGATCCCCAGGCCAGTTGAGCTCAGCCAGGATGGGCCCTGCACTCTCTGGCAGGAGTCAGACATCTGGTTCCAGCTGCTCCTGCACCTGCTGGGAGACCCACTCACTGACTGACATATCCCACTGGAAGACAAATCCGCTAACACACCCACTGGGAGACGCACCCGCTGACTGATGGACACAACTGCTGACAGATGCACCGGCTGATTGACGCACCTTCTGGCAGACACACCCCACTGGCAGATGCACCTGCTGGCAGACACACCCGCTGACTGACTTGACACACCCCACTGGCAGATACATCTGCTAACAGACACACCCCACTGGCAGATACACCTGTTGGAAGACTAACGTACAGTTGGCTGGCTAATTGCTGCACCCACTGGCAGATGTGCCTGACACACCTGTGAATGCACCTGGCCCCAGGTATGATGTATCAAAAAACACAGCTGAGGCTAGAAACCACAATTTAAGACTCGGGCACAAAAGCATTCAAGTACACTGTGGCTGTTCCGTCTATTCTGTGTCGGCACTGTGTCCCACAGCTTTCCTACTTATTCTACTTTATAAATTATTACAGTAAAACTTTTAAGAGCTTTTGCGGAGTTCTCTGAACTGCAGGCTAGGGAGAATCACGTAGCCACAGTCAGCACAGAGTGACTTATGTGGTCCCTGCCAGCCACGTCAGCCTCTCCTCAGGACAGACACATGTGAAAGAGTCACACGCAGCAGATACTCCTGAGACAGGTGTGGTGCTGAGACGCTATGGTGTGGGTGTCAAGTGTCCACTGCCTCACTGCTGAGATACAGGCCAGCGCTGTCCCTGCAATTGTATGTGGATATAAGTTGCCATCTTTCTAGGGCAGATGCCTGGGAGGGATCATGATAGGCTCTACCTCTCAAGAAAGTGCCCAAGTGCTGCCCCAAGGGGCTGTGCCACCTGCCCCTTTGCCTGCTGCACCTGGCCTCGGTATAGTTTACCCCACATATCCCCGCCCGGTAATAGGGGGAGCATCCTCTTACACCTCTTTAGTGAGCAGTCACGTCCTCTGCCCACATGTAGTTAGACTTTGTTTTCTTATTGACGAGTTGTGAGAGTTCTTCACATGAAGGTCACTAAAAAAGTTTCTAGAAAGACTTTGTTATGGTTCATTGTTCTACTTCCAGGAAATATAGGCGAGAGTGGTGTCCCTTCTGATGCTCCCAAGCAAGTTTCAACCTGTTCAGCTCACAATGCCACTGGAAGGCTTCATTTATCTCTATCCACAGCACACAGTAGGCACACTATCCACAGCACACAGTAGGCTATGGAGCCAGGAAGAAAGCACTTCTGTGTGATAATTTTCTATGATTTTAAAAATGGGTTAAAAGAATCTCAAAGTCTTGAGCATTTGCAATGGGCTCTTGGGGACCTTACTCCTTCCCCTGTGACAATTTTTCAGTGGTTTCAAGAATTTAGAAGAGGCCAAACTTTACTGAGAAACAAAGAGAGGAGTAGGCATCTGGAGACCGCAGTGACTGAGGAGAACATTTCAGGGCACCGAAGCAGTGCATAGGTGACATTGCAGGCAGGGTCCAGAACCCTGCATCGCTGTCTTCAAGTCAGGACAGTTTCACCCTGAAAGCAACTCTTACTCTGACACAAACAAAGGTACACTCATGCTGAACAATGTGAGAAATGCCAGTAGGACCCAACACAGGCAGGCCCACATGCACCTGACACATCACTGGTGGTGACACTGGGACTTACCAGTGTCACCCAGAGAGTAAGCCTCAGCCCACAGTGTGGCTTTTCTTTTACGAGGCCCAAAATAAAGAAAATGGTGGTACCTTTCTCCTCCAAAAGGGTGATGTTGCAGCTGTTCTTCTGGAGGAAGAGAGAACTATTACTAACCACTGACACACACAGTTGTGCCCACCAAAGTTTTCCAGGAAGCTTCAAGAACAGTGGCCAAGGGCAGGCCTTCAGGGATCATCCTGCACCATGACAATGTGTTCACCAACACAGCCAATGCCATCATTCAATTCCTAGACCCACAAAGGCTAAAGTTGTGACCCCTGCACCTGCAGTCTGACCTGGCCCTGTGTGATTGTCTCCTGCTCCCTACAGTAAAAATCTCACCCACAGAGGTTTTCCAGCTCTAAAGAATCCATTTACGCCTACAAAAGTGAACTTCCAGCACTTGAAGAAAATGGTTTATAAGAATGCAAAAGTGTAAAATGTTGTGGTGATCATTTTGAGATCACCATGATTATACATTTTATTTTGTGTCTCTCAAAGCTCTGTGTCCCTCATATATTTTGGACACTATGGCTCAGGGTGACACAGGGTTCACAAATATTTTCTCTAACCACCTGTAGTTTGTCTTTTCTTTTTCTTTGAAGTGCCTTCTCAGAGCAAAAGCTCTAAATGTTGACAAAGTCCTACTCACTGACTCTTCCTTCAGTGGGGTCCCCATGGGTGAAGTCAACCCATGACATGCAGGTCAGGGCTGTCTGTCAGCACACAGTGATCAGCACTCTGGTAACACTTGTCCAACAGACCACGCTTTTCACCACTGAGTTCCTGTCCCCATGTTCCGTTCAAACTCAGAGGGCTGAGTTAGGATGGGCCCTTCTGGACTCTTCTCCCTTGGTCCATTGTCCTATGTGCCATTCCTTTGCCGACAACCACAAATTAATCGTTGTAGCTTTAAAGTAAATCTTAAAATTGTTGGTTTCCTCCAACTTTACTTTTTTCAAAATTGTAATTTCAATTACTTTGCTCTTTTTAAATTTTAAAATTAGCTGACTTATATCTATAACTCTGCTACAATGTTGATTGGAAATGCATTAAATTAATATATTGATTTGGGGAAGAATTTATATTTTCAGAATGTTGAGGCTTCCAACTGATGACCTTAGCATGTCTCTCCCCTTTAAGCAGGTCTTTGATTTCCTGCATTTCCATTTTGTAGTCTACATGGTATAGATCTTGTGATTATCTTGTTAAGTTTATACCTAAGTATCTCATTGCTTTTACAGCTACTATAAATATTTTTTAAAGTAATTTTAGTTTCCAATTGTACACTGCTAGTATATGGAACTATGATTGATGTGTGTGTTAGCCTTGGTAAATTTATTTATTCATTTTTTTCCCCTGGAATTCCTGAAGTTTTCACAACCACATTGTGTGCCAACAGGGACATGGCAATTTGTCCTTACCCATGGAGGATGTGTTGCAGACCCCCAGTGGATGCCTGCAACCCTATCTACACTACATTCTCCCAACACACACCTGTGATAAAGTTTGAAAAGCACAGTAACAGGTAAACAATCGCTAACATGAAGCAGGACACTCACTCCCAGTACATGGCTGGAGATGCTAGTCAAGGGCTCTTTGAGTCTGAGTACAGGCTCAACAGTTTCTGGTTCAACATGCTGTCACTGACTCGGCATCTTTCTGCTCATGTCTCCCACCTACAACTTTAATATCTTTTCCATCTAAACTCAGCAGTTCAACACACACTGTGGCTGGAATTTTTGCAATTTGAGGTATGACATGAAACTTAAAAGAAATCTTTCTCCTTCTTCACAATTTCACAAATAGAAGATCTACTCTTAACTGCAGATCTTAGCACCTGAGCATACTTTCTCTCCTTGTTAGGCTGAAAACTTTCACCTTTTCACTTAAAAGGAGCACTTTACAGATTCTCTTTGGCATCTCCAAATTGTCAGCATCACTCTTCTTCTTGCACCTTGGGGCTATTATTAGCCAAATAAGGTGACACAAACACAAGCTCTGTCATCCTGGGACAGGTGACTTAAGAGACACCTAGTGACTAATGGGCAGGACCTGATATCACAACATGGAGAAGCTGGACAAAGGGAGGGTTCACAACCTACCAGCGACAGAGCTGGACCTTGTGACTTTATCACCCTACTCAGAATGGTGCACAACTTAAAACCTATGAATTATTTATTTCTGAAATCTTCCATTTACTACTTTTAGATCATGGTTAACTGTGGGGAAAGACTACTGTAGTTTTATTTTTTTTCTAAATTTTGATGCATTTTATCCCTTTTATTCCTTTTTCTTGCCTTGCTACACTGCCTGCCTTGGGTGAGTTGTGATACTTTGTGCTTTCCAAGGAATTGGTCCATTTAAGGTAAACTGTGGAATTTATAACATATGCATTGAGGGTTTTTTTGCAATGCTTATTATCCTCCTAACATCCACTGGGTTCACAGTGATCCACCTCTTTACCGATAATCTATACCTTCCCTCTCAGTATCTTACTAACGATCTATTCAAGTAATAGATTGATCTATTGAAGTAATCATACTTGATCTATTCAAGTAATCATATTTTGATTTCCTAGGTTTCTCCCATTGTTCTCAGAAATCAATTTTAGTGATTTCTGCTCTTATTTCTTCTGCTTGATTTGGGTTTATTTTGCTCTTTTTCTAGCTTTTTATGATTGAAGCTTATAGAGTTCAGATATCTTTCTCTAAAATAAGCATCAAATCCTTTGTGCACAGTTTAGAATATTTTCTAATTTCCCTTGAGACTTCCTCTCTGACCCATGAATTATTTAGAAGTGTGTTAATTTCCATGTATTTGAAACTTTCTCCTGTTATCGTTCTGTTCCTGATTTCCAATGTGACTGCACTAA
Source organism: Galago senegalensis (assembly GCA_963575145.1). Taxonomy (NCBI): domain Eukaryota; kingdom Metazoa; phylum Chordata; class Mammalia; order Primates; family Galagidae; genus Galago; species Galago senegalensis. Next base: position 7,697 of record CAUYTI010156141.1, on the reverse strand, counting down.
GGTTGGGTACCTACATTACTTCAACCCCTGAAACTGTGTGACATGCCCCTTTTGTGAGGTGTCACCTATTTTGGTAGACAGAAGGGTAATGTCAACCTCAAGGAGTGGGGTGATAGTGTCATACTGGCCCCATGCTCATGTTGACCTCCTGACTACTAGGTTCTGTCTGTCCCTGAGGAAGGAGTGATGGGGTCTCTGTTGACTCCCTTTGGGGTCCTGCCAGCTTGCTCTGTGCTGAGAGCTCTGTCGCCTGATGTGTGCACAGTTAGGTCAGCACCTCCTGATAAGCTGGCCCCTTTGTAAACAAGTGTCTTTTATTCCTGGCCATCTTCCTTCTCCAGCATGGCTACCACTGCGCCTAGCTCTCCTGAGCAGTTTTCTGGGTGTATCTCTTTCACCCTAACTTTTAATCACCCACATCACTGTGTTCCCAGAGATGCTACACAAGAACATCTGTATCGCCCAAAGTCCACCTGGCAGCCCTGCTTCCCAGGCCACTGGTGGCATTAGGTGGGGCCTTTCAGAGGTGCTGAGGCCATGAAGGTGGAGTCTCTCAAGGGGGATTGGTGCCCCCTCATCACGCCTGCCCTATGAAGACCCAGCGAGAAAATACTGCCTGGGACCCAAGGAGAGGCCTCACCAGATACTGGCTGTGGCTGCACCTTGATCTCAGAAGTCCCAACCTCTAGGATTGCATGAAGTAAGATTCTATTATTAAGCAGCCACCCTGGTCTACGGCATTTTGCTATAGAATCCCAAACAAAATAAGACAAGTGAGTTTCTTATAGATACCATACACCTGGCTCAAAAAAAGTCTGCTCTTGTAACTCTCCCCTGTGATCGGCATGTTTACACCATTCAGTTACTGACCTCTTTGGATTTAGGTTTGCTATACTTGTTTTCTGTTTTTCATTCCTTGTAGCATTTCTTCGCTCCTGCTTTCTTTTGGGCCACTTAAAATATTTTTTAGTACTCCCTTTTACCTATTATGATTGTAACAATCTCTTCATACAACTTTTTCTGAGGCTGCTGGAAGGGCTCCAGAGGCACCCTAACCTCTACTCTGTGCTTGAGAACCCTGGGGGCAGCTCAGCGGGATGCAGCCACTCACCTCATGGCCCCACCCACCTGCCATCCTGTGACCTCACCTGCAGACTGCATGCCCTCAGACAAGACCTCACTGTCAGCTGTCAGTGTGTCTTCAACAACTCCAAAGGAGGACAGCCAATTCCATTCCATCTCTGTGGTTCTTCCTGTGTCCTGCCACCCAGGTTTCCTTCTACTAGAAGAATCCTCTGTGGCAACTCTTTAGGAGGTGTGCTGGCCAGAGGGCCCTTGGCCCTTTACCTTCCTCCCTGAAGGACACTATTGCTGGATGCAGAATTCTGGGGGAACCAATCCTTTCTTTCAGCACTTCCTTTCGGAGCCACCTTCAGGCCCCCAGATTTCTAGTAAGAACCTTGGCTCCTCCAACCAGTGTCTCTGCACACACTGTTGTCCTTGGGCTCTGAGGGCTTACTCTTCACATCCAGTTCTCAGCAGTGTGGTCACCAGGCATTTGCACACGCATATCTGTAGGCTGATCCTGCCTGGCTCGCTCAGCTGTTATCTGCAGGTTTGTGTCTCTGTAGGAAGTTCTGAGCCAAGACTGCTACCCTGTGAGGGATCTGCCCGGCTCACCTGTCCCACCTGGCACCCCTCCCCAGGGAAACCCCGTAGGCTCCAGCAGGGTAGCACAACTTCAGCCCCAGGCAAAGCAGCTGGCAGGGAGACAGCAGGCAGTCCTGAGGTCCTTTAAGAAACCTCCCTGAGCTCTTACACCAGTCTGAGTGAGTTCCTACCCCTTGACCTCAGATGATTCCCTTCGTAGGAAGACGTTTCACTCAATATTAAGTCAAAGGCATCTACAACAACCCATTAAAGCAGGGCTACAGACAAGACAAGCTCTCCAGGCCAGGCGGCCTTCACTCTCCAGCATCATATGCAGAGCCAGCATCTAGATGCAGGTCTGCCGAGCACCATACCCTATTCTCCCTCTCCAGAAACCCTTTTGTGGACAACTGAATACCAAAGGGCTGCCAGCTCCTGCCCACTCCCATAGGGTACCTTGGACAGTGCTTGGACAGCATCCAAGTCCTGTCAGACACACGGCCCTCAGGCACCACCCTTGCTGCCTCTGGATTTAGTGCCACCTTGCCTCCAGTCAAGCCTGCTCCCCACCCCTACATAAGCTTTCTCTTGTCCCTGCCCTCACTGGGCTGTGTATCTGGATGACACCTGACCTTCCTGGGAGGACCAAGGGTGCAGATCTGGCAGTCATCTGTACTTGCCCCAACATCACCCAGAACTTTAGAGCTGTGACCCATCCAAGCCACGAGGGCTGAAGCCGAGGGAACACCTGCCACCTGCCAGTGCGGGAGTTCTTGAGAGCCAAGTATCTGCCTGTCCCACCCTGCACAGCCCTGACATGGAGATATCAGAAAGGAGCTTTTGACTCTCCTCGGCCCACCACCTTGGCTGAATTCCAGCAGAGCCAGCCCCCACCTGTGGCCTCCACAGCCACTTTCATACCCACAGGGCTGGCATCAGGCCCATGCTGTGTGGCAGCCCTTGATGCCAGTGGGTCCTGGGTACCCCTCTGAGACAATGTGAGCAGCTTCCCAGAGAGAGCCACCAGCACAGGCCCACCAGAGGCTACAGGGACAAAGCAAGCTGCTCAGTCCAGCCAGAGCCCTCACAGGGGGCAGTACAGATGTGCTGTCTGCTGCACTGGGGCCTCTGGAAACGTCCCTGTCCCAGAGACACGGCCTGCCAGCCCTTCCAGCCCCATCACCTCCTGTTCCTCCCAAAGGAAACCCGCATGCCTAGGCCATTCCTCCCCAGGGACTAGAGGACACTGCAGAGCAAAGCCTGTCCCAAGACCCCATCTCTGGGTGAGAATGGAGCCAGGAGGACAGGAGCCTCTCAAGAGGACCCTACTGTCAGCAGGTGCTACTCACGTGTTGCACACAGCCATTGTCTGGCACGTTTCCCCTGTGCAGAACTCAGAGATGGTGCTGTACTGCAGGTTGATGTGGTGGAAAAATGTTGTTGCTGGAAAAGAAGGGAAGGGACAGAGGTGAAGGCCACGTCCAAGCCACGTCCAGGCCACCTGCATCCCAGCTGCCAGCATATGTGCTTGGCTGGGTGTCTTCAAGTCCCAGATGGTTGGGGGGGGGAGTGTGTCTGCTGAGCACTAGCTCTGAGGGGCCTGTAGGATGGGGCTGGGGGGCCCACGCACTATTGCTGGCCAGCCACTCATTGAGGTCGATCTCACGGGGCAGAACCACCAGTTCCCTGAACTCGCAGTCAGTGATCCTGGACTTGGTGTGCTCCGGCTCCAGGTACACCTTCTTCTCCTCTGCTGCAGGCTTCTTGCCATTAGGCTTTGCCTTAGACTTCCTGCCAAGAGAGGAAGGAGGAACAGTGTGGTTACCACATGCCCAACCAGACCCAGACCACTCACAGCAAACAAGGGTGCAGAGGGGCCAGCCAAGCCTGAGGGGGAACCCTGCCACATCAGTGCCTGCAGGCAGGGCAAGGCTCTGTTCCTCGCACAGAGCCTTCCTTGGCTGTACTAAGGCCCCAGCTGGCCTTTGGCAGCCAGGGAGGAGCAACAAAGGCCCTGGGCTCAGCCCCAGCCCTCGAAGGGAAGCAGTAAGCCTCCTGGCTCCTCCTGAGAAGGTCAGCCATGGCTACTGTGGGGGGTCTCACACCAGGGCACAGCTGGGCACCTGTCTCCTGGGCTGACCTGAGGATATGGTATAGCCTAGCACACAGCTCTCTGTTCCCTGTCACTTCTCCCCCACTACGGGGGGGCCACACTGAGGGATATGGCAGTCAGCCCTGTCCTTGCTATTTCCTTTCCTGCTTTGAAAAGTTGCTAAAAAGGTTTATTCAAGAGAACAAGGAAAGAACAATGTTCCTTAAACACAGGGAGGCACTTCCCTCTCAGCTTCCCATGTTCATCACCTTGACAGGTGACATGTGGTTGGCCTGGGGCAGGGGCAGGGCCACCCAGCAGGGGTGGGCAGCTGAGATGTCAAGGTCAGCACTTCTGAGTCCCCAGCTGTGCCCTGAATGTCCACCACAGGCTACTCTCCCCACGTGCCCCCATCACTCACTGCTCATTTCATCCCGGGAGGAAGCACAGTGGCTCCATAGGGCAGCTAAAGCACACCTGGAGTGAGACTGGGTTGCTGCTAGTACCCTGCTCTGTGACACAAGAGCTGTCATCTGGCAAGCAACAGGCAGTGGTCATGCAACCAATCACATAGAGCTGCCAGTGGAGCCAGCTGACACCATGCACCCTCTCAGAGAGGCCGCCCCATGAGCACGGAGACCCACGTGTGTGTACATACACCCATATGCCTAAATCTCCACCTACAAACATCTGGACCCACATTATGCTTAGCAAGAGTTCACTTAACATCTCCAACCTCCAACCACACAGGGGTGGTCACCACTGTCCCCATCCTCCCCTCTAGCAACGGGACACCCCTATGATTGCAGAAGGGGACACTGAGGCTGCAGTGGCATATAAGGCCACCTGCACATCACTCACAGGGCAGACTCAGCCACTTAAAAGGAAGCAGGAAGAAGTGCCCAAGAGACTGAAGAGGTGCATGGCCCATACAGAGTGCTGCAGAAAGATGCACACAAGCAGGTGAAGACTTTAGCCTATAAATCACAGACAGGAGTGACTGAAGAAAAGACCTGAAAAGAGGAAAATGAATTCAAAATGAGAATCAGAAATGAAAGGATGAGCCATTTTGGAAATGAAGTATGAACTGAAAGAACACAAAACACAATATAAAAGCAGAAGATGAAAAGGAAGAATTTCTTTTAATGAAAAGGGAATGGACACAGCTGTACTTCTGCCCCGACAGAGGCACTGCTCAGGGAGATGGCCAAGGTTCAGACCCAGGAGCTGGCAGTGTGGGGTGGTGTCCACCAGTACCAGGAGACATATGAGACGAGCACAACCCTGCAACCCAGATAGCGAGTCAGGAAGGCAAGTCCACAAGACTGAATGGTCTGCAAGGGCTGCTGACATGGGTGGGCTGGGGCACAGACGGGCACAGCCATGCAGAGAAGTGACTCTAGAGGCCAGTGAGCATTTGGCCAGATACCTGGCTGAGGTGGCAAGACAGACCTCCGCAAGGCCTGGCAGAGAATGCCACTGGAAGCAGAGGTGAATGGAGAGTCCAAAGCCTAGATAGGCGAGAACATGAGCATTCAAGGGAGACTCCATAAAGGCCCTGCCATGGGAGCAGGACTACAAGTGCTCTAGAATAAGGGACCTGCCAGGTAGTGCTTAAAAATAAGCCCCCAAAGGCCCCTACCAAAACCACGAGCAAATCAACTGCCTGCCAGAAAAAAAGCATACCACTTTTTAAGGGAGTTAGACAAAATCAAGACTTTTGATGGCATTGTTCCCATAACATCTACCATACCAAAAACAAACTAGTAGAGCAGAAAAATGTAACTCATAGACAGAAAAAACAAGTCAGTAGAAACAGACCCAGAGAAAACAAAGATGCTTAAAGTAACAAAGACTTCAAAACAATGACAATAAATAGATTCAAAGAGTTAGAGAAAATGATGGACATAATAAGCAAAAAGATTAGGGCTGTCAAACTTCAAAAAAAAAAAAAAAACCCAGAAATTTTTGGAACTAAAAAATACAGTATCTGAAATAAAATTTTATGGGATAGGATTAAAGCTGACTAAACAATGCTGAAGAAATTACAAAAAAAGCATAACTTATTAAAATATATAGAATGCAGCTAAAGCAGGGATTAGAAAGAAATGATCTAAAGGAGGCTGAGGCAAGAGAATCACCTAAGCCCAAGAGCTGGAGGTTACTGTGAGCAGCTGCCACGGCACTCTATTGAGGGCAAGAAAGTGAAACTCTATCTCAAAAAAAAAAAAAAAATCAATGATCTAAAAATCCATCTTAAGAAGCTAGAAGAGGCAGGGCACAAACTTTCAAAGAACTTATTCTCATATGGCAGAAATTATTCCAAAAAATTGAGGAGAAAGGAATCTTCACCAACACGATCTAGGAAGCAAACATCACCCTGATACCAAAACCAGGAAAAGACCCAACTAAAAAGGAGAACTTCAGACCAATTTCACTAATGAATATAGAAAAATTCTCAACGAAATCCTAGCCAATAGATTATAGCTTATCATCAAAAAAGTCATACCTCCTCAAGTAGGTTTCATCCCAGGGATGCAAGGCTGGTTTAATATACACAAGTCCATAAACGTCATTCACCATATCAACAAAAGCAAAAACAAAGACCATATGATCCTCTCAATAGATGCAGGAAAAGCATTTGATAAAATCCAGCATCCTTTTCTAATTAGAACACTGAAGAGTATAGGTGGCACATTTCTTAAAGTGATCAAAGTTATCTATGACAAACCCACAGCTAATATTTTACTGAATGGAGTAAAACTGAAAGCTTTTCCACTTAGAACTGGAACCAGACAAGGTTGTCCTTTGTCGCCATTACTATTCAACATAGTGCTGGAAGTTCTAGCCAATACAATTAGGCAAGACAATGAAATAAAGGGTATCCAAATGGAGCAGGGGAGGTCAAACACTCCCTCTTTGCTGTTGATGTGATCTTATACTTAGAGAACCCCAAAGACTCAACTACAAGACTCCTGGAAGTCATCAAAAAATACAGTAATGGGCTCTGCGCCTATAGCTGAACTGGCTAAGGCGCCAGCCACGTACACCTAAGGTGGCGGGTTCGAATCCCCAGCCCGGACCCGCCAAACAACAATGACGGCTGCAACCAAAAAAAATAATGGCCGGGCATTGTGGCAGGTGCCTGTGGTCCCAGCTACTTGGGAGGCAGAGGCAGGAGACTCGCTTGAGCCCAGGAGTTGGAGGTTGCTGTGAGCTGTGATGCCACAGCACTCTACGCAGGGGGACAGCTTGAGGCTCTGTCTCAAAAAATAAAAAAAATACAGTAATGAAAAGTGATGAAGGCTATGTTGACCAGTTTGATGAAAGCATTTCAGATTGTGTGTAAAACTAGCATATTGTACCCCATGATTCCATTAACGTACATAGCTATGATTTAATTTTAAAAATTCAGTAATGTCTCAGGATATAAAATCAATGTCCAAAGTCAGTAGCCTTTTTATACGGCAATAACAGTTAAGATGAGAGGCTAATTAAGGACATAACTCCCATCACCATAGCTTCAAAGAAAATGAAATACCTCAGAATATACTTAACAAAAGATGTGAAGAGCCTCTATAAAGAAAATTATGAAACCCTAAGAAAGGAAACAGCAGAAGGTATTAACAAATGGAAGAACATACAATGCTCATGGCTGGGAGGAATGAACATGGTTAAAATGTCTAGGCTCGGTGTCTATAGTTCAACCGGCTAAGGCGCCAGCCACGTACACCTAAGGTGGTGGGTTCGAATCCAGCCAGGACCTGCCAAACAACAATGACAGCTGCAACCAAAAAATAGCCGGGCGTTGTGGTGGGCGCCTGTGGTCCCAGCTACTTGGGAGGCGGAGGCAGGAGACTCGCTTGAGCCCTGGAGTTGGAGGTTGCTGTGAGCTGTAATGCCACAGCACTCTACCCAGGGGGACAGCTTGAGGCTCTGTCTCAAAAAAAAAAAA
>CAUYTI010156140.1:0-15852 GCA_963575145.1 Galago senegalensis | reverse complement strand
GTCCCCCTGGATAGAGTGCCATGGCATCACAGCTCACAGCAACCTCCAACTCCTGGGCTCAAGCGAGTCTCCTGCCTCCGCCTCCCAAGTAGCTGGGACTACAGGCGCCGCCACAACGCCCGGCCATTTTTTGGTTGCAGCCGTCATTGTTGTTTGGCGGGCTTGGGCTGGGGATTCCAACCCGCCACCTTAGGTGTATGTGGCTGGCACCTTAGCCGCTTGAGCCACAGGCGCAGAGCCTCAAGGGAATCTTATTTCCATAACCATCATTGTGTAAACCTGAAAAATTATAAAATTCACTTGAAAATATAGAAGAGAAAGAAATGAAATCTTACCACTACAGAAAAAAAAACCCAACTATAAAAATACATAACAAGAGAAAAAATAAAAAAACAAAGGACACAGAAAACAACCAGAAACCAATCAATGAAATGGTAAGAATAAATCCTCACCTATAAATTATAACTTTGAACATAAACGGATTAAATATCCCCACTGAATGGATTAAAAAACAAGATTCAACAACACACATACTGTATACACTGTCTACAAGAAACTCACCTATAGCTTGGCACCTGTAGCTCAGTGAGTAGGGTGCCAACCACATACATTGGTGGGTCTGAGCCTGGCCTGGGTCTACTAAACAACTGCAACCAAAAAATAGTCAGGCATTGTGGTGGGTGCCTATAGTCCCAGCTACTCAGGAGGCTGAGGCAAGAGAATCACTTAAGCCCAAGAGGTTGAGGTTGCTGTGAGCTGTGATGTCACAGCACTCACACCCTCTATGGAGGGATGACACAGTGAGACTCTTATCTCAAAAAAAAAAGAAAGAAAAAAAAGAACCTCAACTAAGCCTGAGCAACACAGTGAGACAGTGTCTCTATAAAAACAATGGAAAAATTAGCTGAGTGTGAGTGTGAGTGTGGTGGCACAAGCCTGCAGTTCCAGCTACTCAGGAGACTAAGGGAGGATCGCTTAAGATCAAGAATTCAAGGTTACAGTAAGTAAAGTCAGCTGTGATGTTGCCACTGCACTCCAGACCAGGCAAATAAGCAAGACCCTGTCTCAAAGTAAAAAACAAACAAACTTGAAAGAAATTCACCTCATTGGTAAAGACATACATAACCGAACGTTGAAGGATAGAAAAAGGGGGCCGAGCATGATGGCTTATGCCTGTAAACCTAGCACTCTGGGAGACTGAGGCAAAAGGATCACTGGAGCTCACTTTAAGATCACCCTGCACAAGAGTGAGGCCCCATCTCTACTAAAAATAGAAAAATTAGCTGGGTGTTGTGGCAGACACCTGTAGTCCCAGCTACTTGGGGGGCTGAGGCTGGAGGATCATCTGAGCCCAGGAGTTTGATGTTGCTGGGAGGTAGGCTGATACCAGGACACGAAAGTGAGATGCTAGATGCTATCTCAAAACAAACAAACAAAAAACAAAAGCAGGCAAGAGTAGCTAAACTTACTGCTGACAAAACAAATTTCAAGTCAAAAGCTATAAAAAGAATCAAAGATAGTTTATAATAACAAAGGAGTCAATTCAAAAAGAGAATATAACAATTATAAGTACATATGTATCTAACATTGACATTGGAGCACCCAGACATAAAGAACGATTATTTTTTGATCTAAAAGGAGAGATGGATTCCAACACAATAATAGTTGAGGAATTCCACAGACAGATCATCAAGACAGAAAAATCAACAAAGAAACATCAGATTTAAACTTCTCAGAGACCACATGGACCTACCAGACACAGAGACATTTCACCTGACAGCTGCAGAACACATATTCTTTTTATCAGCACATACAACATTCTTCAGGGTTGACCATGTTAGTTCAAAAAATTAAAAACTAGACACCAATAACAAGAGGACAATTTAAAACAATATAAATACATGGAAATTAAACATCATGTTCCTGAATGACCAATGGGTGAAGGAAAAAATTAAGAATGAAATTAAATAATTTGGGGGAGAGGGGAGGAGGGAGGGAGACTGGGGAATGCTCATCTAACAGGCACAAGGGAAGAGTGCGCAGCACACCTTGTGGCTGAAGGGCTCAACTACAACTTGGACTTTGCCTAACAAACGCAAACAATGTAAACTAATTATTTGTACCCTCATATTAATCTGAAAAAAATTTTTTAGAGAGGGGGAAGAATAAAAAAAAATTTGAGCTCAGTGGCTTGTACCTGTAGTCCCAGATACTTGCAGGCCTGAGGTGGGACCATCATGTGATGCCAGGAGTTCGAGACCAGCCTGGGCACCAAGATGAGACCCTGTCTCTCTTAAAAAATTCCTGAAACAGTCTCGGCGCCTATAGCTCAGCAGCTAAGGCACCAGCCACATACACCAGAGCTGGTGGGTTGGAACCCAGCCCAGCCTGCCAAACAACAATGACAACTACAACCAAAAAATAGCTGGGCGCTATGGCAGGCACCTGTAGTCCCAGCTACTTGGGAGGCTGAGGCAAGAGAATCGCTTAAGCTGAGGAGTTGGAGGCTGCTATGAGCTGTGACGTCATAGCACTCTACCAGGCAACACTGAGAAAAAAAAAAAAAGAATTCCTAAAAAAAATGAAAATATAAACACAACATATAAAAACCTATGGGACTGGGCAACACCTGTGGCTCAGTGAGTAGGGCACCAGCCGCATATACCAACAGTGGCGGGTTTGAACTGGCACCAGTCAAACTGCAACAAAAGAATAGCTGGGCGGTATAGTGGTTAACTGTAGTCCCAGCTACTCGGGAGGCTGAGGCAAGAGAATCACCTAAACCCAAGAGCTGGAGGTTGAGCTGTGATGCCACAGCACTCTACTGAGGGCGATAAAGTGAGATTCTGTCTCTAAAAAACAAAAACAATCCCTGCCCCCCACCCCCCCAAAAAAACACCAATGGGACACAGCAAAAACAATAAGAAGCAGCAGCTTTAAAGTAATAAATTCCTACATCAAAAAACTAGAAAGAGGGCAGAGCCTATAGCTCAAGGAGTACAGCACCAGCCCCATAGACTAGGGGTGGCAGTTTCAAAACTGGCCCTGGCCAAAAAAAAAAAAAAAAAAAAAACTAGAAAGATTTGAAATAACCTAACATAATTAGAAAAGCAAAAACAAACCAAACCCAAAATTAGTAGAAGCAGAAATAAACAAAATTCAAAACAAAAAATAGAAAAGACTGATGAAAGAAAAAGTTGGTTATTAAGAAAAATAAACAAAATTGATAAGCCCTTAAGAAAGAAAACAGAGAAGACCCAAATAAACAAAATTAGAACCAAAAAAGGAGGCATCACAATGGAAACCACAGAAATACAAAGGATCACTAGAGACTTCTATGAACAGCGATACACTAGTAAGTTCAAATAACCTACAGTAAATACATTAGATACGTTTCTACAAATAGATACATTTCTAGACACATATAATCTACCCAGATTGAATCAAAAAAACCCCAGAAGGCCAAGAGTGGTGGCTCACACCTGTAATCCTAGCACTTGGGGAGGCTGAGGCAGATGGACTGCTTAAACTCAGGAGTCTGTGACCAGCCTGAGCAAGAGCGAGACCCCCATCTCTATTAAAAGTACAAAAACTAGCTGGGCATCATGGTGGCCACCTGTACTCCTGGCTACTCAGGAGGCTTAGACAAGAGAATCACTTGAGTCCAGGAGTTTGAGGTTGCTGTGAGCTATGATGACGACACAGGACTCTACCCACGGTGACAGGCAGAGACTCTGTCTCAAAAACAAAAAACAAAACAAAGCAGGGAAAAAAACCCCCAACAAAACAAAACAGAAACAAAAGATTGAGTCAGTAATAAAAAGTATCCCAACAAAGAAGAGTTCAGGACTGAATGGCTTGACCACTGAATTCTATCCGACCATTACAGAAGAATTTTATCAGTTCTCAAACTATTCCAAAAAATCACAGCACAGAAAATCCTTCCAAACTCATTCCATGAAGCTGGCATGACCCTGAGATCATAAAGAGATTAAGGGCACAATGCCCTCCCAATTGACACAAAAATACTCAACAAAATACTAGCAAACCAAACTCAACAACACATGAAGAATATGATACAGCATGATCAGTGGGACTCACTCCAGGAATGCAAGAGTGGTCCAACATACAAAAATCAAAAAAGGTAAAACATCATACCAATAGAATGAAGGTCAAAAACCATATGATACAGACACAGAAAAAGCATTCAATAAAATCCAGCATCTCTTCAGGATAAAACCTCTCAATAAGTTAAGTATAAAAAGAAAGTACATCAAAGGCTATATATACGACAAATCCATATAACATTGAACTGAAAAAAGCTGAAAGCTTTTCCTTTCAAAACTAGAACAAAACAAGGATACTCTGACCACTTTTATTCAACATAGTACTAGATGTCCTAGCCAGAACAATTAGCCAAGAGAAAAATATAACCTAAGGACTCTACCAAAAACCTTTTAGAACTGGCAGATTCAGTAAAGTTGCAGGATACAAAATCAACATACAAAAATCAGTAAGATTTCTATATATAAACCATGAACAAGATGAAAAAGCTATCAAGAAAGCAATCCTGGGGCTGAACCTTGCTCAGAGTGGGAGCGAGTGCAGATCTGAGCTAAGGTGAAACGATTTCAGAATGACTACTATCTTGACCTACACTTTAAAAAATCTCCCTAATGCATCAAAATGGACCCTCAGATTTCCTGTAAGAAGTCTGAGCTGTTCCTCCCAGCCTCGAGCTGCCCCAGCTGGCCAGACCAAATCAAAGAAGACCTTAGCCAAACCCAGTGTAAGGAATATAGCGGTGGTGGATAGCATCCGGACTCCATTTTTGCTGTCAGGCACTTTGTACAAAGACCTGATGCCACACGATTTGGCTAGAGCAGCACGAATGGGGCTGTTGCATCAGACCAGTGTCCCAAAGGATATTGTTGATTATATCATCTTTGGCACAATTATTTGTCGTCTCCCTCCGCCCGCGAAGGGAGAGACACTGAGGAGAACTTCCAGAGACACCTTTATTATTATCCTTCTTCTTTCTTATTTCCTTTATTATATTCTTCTTCTTACTTATTTCCTTTATAATATTCTTCTTCTTACTTATTCATCCCTCTCCTACTTCACAGAGCGGACGCCCATCTATATATCCTACGTTAAAGCCCCTCCTCCCTTTTACGCCTAGCCACTCTGGTGCTGCCACCACACCCCCAGGTGGGGCTAATCGCGGTGCCCTGAGTATGTCAGCACCGGAAGCTAATTAAGCTATTACGTGGCAAGATAGATAACACGTGGCAGGATAGAGGGTGCTTGATGGTCGCGCTGCGGTCGCGCCCCATCATAGCTCTCAACACATTAGATTGGGCCGTAAATCCAAAGACTGCTGTCTTTATAAGAGAAAAGAGAGGGAGATTCAAAGACATGCAGAGGGAAGAAAACTAAGTCAAGATGATGGCAGAGACTAGAGCGATGCAGCTACAAGCCAAAGATGCTAAAGACTGTGGCAGTCACCAGAGGCTAAGAGGAAAGAAGTCTGCCTCCCTAGATCCCTCAGAGGGGGAACAGTCCTATGGATACCTTGATTTCAGACTTTTGCCTCCAGAACTGCAAAAGAATACATTTCTGTTGTTTAAAACCACACACCTGCACATGAATGCTTGTAGCATCACAATTCAGAATTGCAAAGACGTGGAAACAACCCAAATGCCCACCACTACTGGAACTAAGAAAAAGTGGTATGTGCATACTGTGGAGTATTACTCAGCCATGAAAAATGGCAATCTAGTATCTCTAGTGAGAACGTGGATGGAGCTGGGGACGACTTTGCTAAGTGAAACTTCACAGGAATGGAGAAACCAATACAAGTCCTCAGTACCAGGTTGGGACTGATCACTTGACTCTAAAGTGCACATGTGGAAGTAAATCTCAGTAAAAATCAAGCTGGGAGAGGGCGAGGAGTGTGATGCACACGGGGTAGAGGGCACGCTTACAACGTCGTCGACTCACTTTGTGCAAAAAATAGTATGTAAATGAAACACATGTCTCTTCAAATATTCTGAAATTAAAAAAATAAAGGACAAACAAATCCCACAGTTTGTGATAATCTGTTATGGCAGTTTAGAAAACTCAGAAAGAGGCCTTTGTGAGGGAGTGATTTGATATTTTGGCTTTTAGAGGAGGATAATCAGGATGGAATCAAACTGTTACTTAGGTCTCTTTTCTTGGTCTCACCAATATTCTTAGGTGTGATAGGACCCGTGTGTGTGTGTGTGTGTGTATGTTTTACATCCATTTTTCCCTTTTGGACATTCTGAGATGCAGATTAATTTGTTTTCTGTTGTCTACCCCCCTGCAGGTTGTTGAGCCAATTTTCAGCTCTTTATATTTTACTGATTCATTTATGATTCACTAATCCACTTTCTCTTTTTCAAAATTTTGCTACATTTATTCTTTGGTGTTACTTCTTTTCTCAAAGTTATGCCTGTGAGTTTATAACTTTTCCAAGTATTCATTATAGTTCAGTGAGATCTCAGGACTTACTGCTAATAAACACATGTGTTTCAACTATCGTATTTTAACTATAGGTCGTTAAATATTTATACTTGAAGTAAAATTTTAAACTTTTTTATTATTTTTTCCTGGGGATTTCACACATTATTTTCTGTAGACTCTAAACTTTTTGTCCAAGAAACAAGTCCGATAAAAATAATTGAAATAAGCCATCAACTTATTCTATAAGCCTCCAACTCAGACCCTAAATCATTTCCCTGACAATTTTATTTTGCAACAGCAAAAATAAACAAATGAGACCTGATCAAATTAAAAATTTTATGCACAACTAAGGACACAATTAATAGAGGAAATAGCCAACTTACAGAATGGGGGAAAATATTTGCAATCTCTACATCTGACAAATGCCTGATAACCAGAATCCACAAAGAACTCAAGCAAATCAGCAAGAAAAAAAAATCAATCCCATTAAAAAGAGGACCAAATTTTGTGGGTCAAGTTTAAGTCCAATATCAAATCAGCACACTGCAGCCCATATATGCATTAATGTACATAGTGATAATTTTTTTTTCAGTTTCTTTTCTTAGCTTTATTATATTTACTTGACTGAACTATTTTGTTAACACTTTATTAAATAGTAAGGGATGAACTTGCTACCAAAATGTGTGATTTCTAAATGGTTCTAAAAATTATCTTGAAACATTTTTTTCTGATACTTATGATTAATAAAGAATTTTAAAAAGTGAACCAAATAGATGAACAGAAACTTTTCAAAGAGATAGTCTAACAGCCAAAGCAACTGAAAAAAGTGCTCAGTTTCTCTAATCATTAGGGATATACAAATTAAAATCACAATGAGACTAATTCTGGTGAGAATGGATTTCATCAAAATGTCCCCAGAAAGCAGAGGCTGGTATGGCTGTGGAGAGAAAGTAACACTTAGACACTGTTAGTAGGACTGCAGACTGGTACTACTATGAAAAGTAGAATGGATATCCCAAAGAAGTAAAAGCAGACCAACCATTTCATCCAGACATCCTTATACTGGGGATTTACCCAAAGGCAAGAAGGACATTTTATAATAAAGACACTTGCACTTGAATGTTTTTGGCAGCCCAATTCACAATCACAAAAAAGTGGAAACAACCCAACTGCCATCAATACATGAGTGGATTAATAAATGTGATATATGTACACCATAGAGTACCACTCAGCCATAAAAAGAATTTGGTGATTTAGTATCTTTTATAACAACCTGGATGAAACTGGAGACCATTCTTCTAAGTAAGTATCACAAGAATGAAAAAACCAACATCACAAGTACTCAAAACTAAATTGAAACTAGTTGATCAACACTTACTTGCATGAAAGTAAATAAATGCAACAGAAATTGAATAGCAGGTGGGACGGGGAGAAGGAGTTGAGTTAATTCACCCATGACTGGTGTCATGCACACGTTCTGGGTGAATGGACACTTGTAATGGACTTAAAATGCACCAAAGAAAATTATGTAACCAAAACATGTGTGCCCTGCAATATTCTGAAATTTAAAAAAAGACATATAATTTTAACATAAACTCTGCCTACAAATAAGATACAAAATGTATGCAACACTTTAGGAAGGAGCTTTAATGTAAATAAGCAAAGGTGATTCTAACACATTAAGAAAGCCTTTTCAGAGAAAATGAAGTACCAAAATTATTTTTCTAATTAAAAATGCCCTCAATATTCAAATTATAGCAAAAGTAGAGTGAACAAATGTGACGGACATGTGTACTGTTAGTAACCTTTCTTGAATTAATCATTATTTTTATTTATCTGTCCAGTAGTTAGCCATCTGTCTCCTCAGGTTTGTAGATCTTAAACATGAAAATACTCCAATCTGTAATTTTTATAATAAAACATTTGAAGGGACAAAATTGGCACATTGACTATTCAAATTTTACTTACATAACAATGTGAAACATAGAATTTATTTAAAAAATATACCTATCCTACTTCCAATTTTATATATTACATATATATACATATGTAAAATCTCTGAATATGTGGATGGCGTGTGATGACAATAACTTAAGATAATTAAAAAAAACTACAGATACTAATAAAACTGTTTCTATGTTCCTTTAAAATAAAGGTTCTTTCTCTTTCACATTTGTGATTTGTTACATTTTATATGTGGAGGCATTAAAATACCTCTCTACCATGAAAGCAATACTTTTTAAGAAAAAAAAAATAAGCGTCAAAAAATAAATTTGGCATATGTATCAATGGGCGTATTTTCTTAGAAATACTTATGAAAAGTACTTCCTTCTTGTCAGATATTAATCCATGTGGGGGAGCAAGATGACTAGAAATTGTCCCCTGGACGAAATAGAGAAAACATTCTACTTTTATCTACTATGATAATCTCTCAAGTCCCAGTTCAATGACATTTCAGTTTACATTTTTGAAAGGAAATCTATACATAGGGAAAAAAGAGTAATTATTAATTTAATAAAAAATACCATGTATATTTTTCTGTAAACTTCGTGTGTCTGAATTTCCTGCTCTTGGTGTTGAACAGCATTTGATTAATTTAATTATAATTATTACTTAACCATTATTTAAAAATCTTTCAAGTACAGAACGGACTGATCCTCTCATTTATCACAATGAACTGAATTGTTTAAATAAGTAAGTTCTGAGTTAGTGATGGATATTTTTACAGGTGAAAAAATATTGTGATTGTATTTAGAACATTCCTTCTTAGTCTAGCAATGAAGACATGAGAGATAAAAGGGGTAAGGTCATGCGAAGGGAAGGAAGGGAAAAGAAATTTGGATCCTCTTTCCTGTATCAATCAAAAAAGATGCCCCAGGTAATTTATTCAAAGTCTCTGCAGCGCTTCAGTCTTTGTACCATATCATTATTTCTCAAGTTCTCATGTCTTCTAAGGTAAATGTTACTATCCAAATCGGGTTCCATGGAATACATAGGTTCCATATCAGCTGGGGCTTTCTTTTCAGTGTTTGCAAAACTCTCAACAACTCTTTTACATTTATGCTTTGTTTAGACTCTTTGTTTGAGGGGATTGTGTTCACAGTGACACCTGTGCTTTGGCCCCCGTGTAGCTTTCTTCAATGCACCTGTAGGCAGGCTACTCTCGCCCAGATCAACACCAGAAATCCAAACCTGGGTTTATTCTTACTGGGTTTATTATTCCCTGAGAATGAACCTATGTATCTCACTCTGTTATTTCTATTTTAATAGGTCCTTAACTTCTTTGGAACATACTTGGAGGCCTATTGTCATAACTTACAAGTGTGAACAGCCAATATATCAGGTATGTAAGGAAATAATTAGCAACTGTGATAATGATGAGCTTCCTTTAAAATCTCACACTGTACACTTATCCTCATTTTCAAGAGATTAAGTGAGGTAGACAAAAGGTCATAATTTCTTAGAAGGACTGAAGGAGTCATGCAGCCCAGTTAACTGTTTAAATATGAAGAAACTTAGAGCTAACACATTTAATTGGCAATAATCACAGCTCAGATAAACTTCATTGGCTAAGATACCGCCGCTCCCAAAGTTTGAGATATTTAAAGAAGTTGTTCACATTAGCATCAGAGATGTGACCAAGGCCCACTGTTGTGTATGGTTTAAAAGTCCAGCTTCTGGGGTCAAGCTTCCTGTGTTAGAATCTCAGCTACACAATTTGTTTGCTGTGTAACCAAAACCATGTTGCTTACCCTTCCTCTGCCTCCCTTCTTCTTCTTTTTTTTTTTAGTTTCTGGCCAGGGCTGGGTTTGAACTCTCCACCTCCGGCATATGGGGCAGGCACCCTACTCCTTTGAGCTGCCCTATGCCTCCCTTCTTTTGCTTACAAATTGAGAAAGACAATTATAAGCTCTTACTCTTCTAGATCTGTGGTTCCCAGAGGCAATCCACAAATTCTTTGCATCGGAAATGTAGAGGCTCTTTAAAAACAGGGCAGAATCTTGATGTTTAGCTTTCGAAAATTTGTATTCTGTGCATTTCAAGTGTGGCTTGAAATTACATATCTTATTATCATATTACTAATTATCTATCATATTACTAATCTATCACATTACTAATTATCTTGAAGAGATGGCTAGATCATTTGTTTACATAAAGAAGTATGCTCTTTGCACCTGAATTAGTTCTCTTCTGTCATAACCTGTAAGACGCAATCTCATTGGGCCCTAATCAAACCCGTCTTGTCCCTTCCCATCCCTTTATACCCAGTGTTCCAGCCTTGGTAGTTACCTTTGGGTTCCTGGAATCTTTTCCTCCTATTAAAGAACCTTCTCACAGGCTCTGCTGGAAAATATGGCTCCCGCTGTCATGTTACCTAGTTAAGGCCAACCTATCCTTTTTATTTCAATTCAAATTTACTTCCTCAGGAGACTCTATATCCCAGTGGACTACACAAGATTTTTTCACAGCATTTCACAACTTTCCTTCACAGCACTTTGTTTTAATCATTTGACTTCATATCTGTAGTCTATTAGACTCGAATGAGGAGGAACTTTCACCACGGGAGCTCATCATTGTAATCCCACTTTAGCACATGGCACATAATAGAACCCCAATAGGTTTTATTTTAATTAATGAAGGAAAGCTCTACAAGGTGTTTTGAAATAATTGTTTTAGTTTATCACTGCTTCACAAACCCCTTCCGTGTATTTATGAAACATAATTTTATTATGTCTATGGGTCTCTGGGTCAATGGGGTTCAGCAAGGCAATTCTGCTCTTCTTACTTAGAGTGTGGGTGGCCACGGTGGCCACTGGACTTCCCTTTAACATGTTCTCAGAGACGCTTTGCTGTGTGTCCTCTCCATTTGGTCTTTCTAGTAGGGTAATGAGATTTCATTGAGGCAGCTCAGGAATTCCAAAATGGCAAAAGCAGAAGTTGCTATTCTTTCTCAATGCCTAGGTTCTTCAGTCTAGAACATCACTCCTGCCTTTCAGCTGGTTAATTCAAGACACAGGCCCATTCAGATTCAGTGTGGGAGGCCCACCTCAGTGGGCACATTTTATGTGCCAGCACAGCATTAAATGCTTTGTGTCGGACCAAACAAGACTGAGGAGTGGGGAATAATGTTCTCATTTTAAAATGAGGTAACAGAAACTAAGGAAATAAAAGTAACTTAAATAAGATATTAGTGTTAGGAAGTAGATTCAGAATTCAATCTTCACTTCTTTTTAATATATATACATTAATATATTGATATTGATAAATATTTCAGCCATGATCCACTACTTTCATATATAAGCATATAAAATATTAAGAATTTTCATATTCATTATGATTAAATTAATGTGAGAAAATTAAAAGCAACATCAGCAGCTAACAGTCATCATTAAAAGCTTTAGTTAACATTTCTAACTGAAGGATGACTCTGGGGTGGTGTTTGAGTGATGCTTAAGTTGCCGCATGCTTTTGTGAGATCTTTTAAGAGCCCACACAACTAATTACTATTGTTGAAGTTTCTGATCTACTTATCTCTTGCTTTCTCGGAATTGAAGCCTGGTGTGCTTTTTTCCTTTTAATTCTACTTTAGATTCTTGAAAATGCCTGCATATAACCTATTATCTGATCATATAGCTGTGGGGGACTTTAATATGCCACAGATCTATTCACTGGTGTTAAGGTTGGAACACATATCTGAAATTTTAATCTTGAAACAAGGAATTGAGTATTAAAAAGTGAGGACCACAGGATATCAAATTTGAGGAGATTATGCTTTATAACTTGTGATCTAAATCAGAACAATAGTTGGCATTTTTCAGTTCAAAATTCTCTGTTCACTTGGAAACACTCCTTATTTTCTCTAAATCATGCAATGTTGTAATTCCAGGAAGATATATCCTTACTTCAAAATGTAAAAGACTGGGAATTATTTCAATAGACAAATTAGAACTTTACTTTTTACTAATTTTTTTTTAAATCAGAGATGGAAATCACATACATAATAAAAAAGTTATAAAACACTGCTATGTTTTAAATAATGGTATGTCCTCAGAAATTCATGTTGAAACTTAATTCCCAGGTCAACAAGTGTTGTCTTTGGAGTTAGCACTCTTAGCAAAGAGCTCAAGGTTACAGGGAACTCTCTCTTTCCCTTTTGGTCCATCCATTATCTGAGAACCCAGCGTTCCTTTCTTTCAGAGGATGCAGCAACAGGTGCCATCTTGGAAGCACAGAGACCCCCTCCTGCCAATCTGTTGGTACCTTCATTTTTGGCTTCCCAGCCTCCAGAACCATGAGAATAAATTTCTATTATTTATAAATTATCTAGTCTCAGGTGGTTTGTTGTAGTAGCATAAGCAAACTAGCACAATCACTTACCTGGAATTTTCTGTCTATCCTGAGGAATGCTTGAAATATCATCTCCTGGGATGGAGCCGTTTTGTGAATTGTCAATGTCTAAGCACCAGTTTTGCGTTACTATTTCCCTTCATCCTCACCAGTATTTGATATTAATACTGTAGTGTTGTGTCTGTCGAACGTAAAATGCTGGATCATTATTTAAATTTGATCTTCATGTACATCAGCGAGACTTATATTTATTTTTGGCCACTGTTTTTCCTCTTCTGTGACTATATTTTCAATATTTAAACGAGCCATGTTACTTCTTCTTACAGATTTGTAGGATTCTGCATTCATTTTCCTCCATAGATGCATTATAAATGTCAGTATATAATATTAACATACAAATATTCTGCTGATCTATGACTTGTTTTTGTTTTTCTGTTGTTGCTTAGCTGGAATGTGTAATTTTTAACAGTATTATTGATATCTTTGTGGTACAAAAGTTTTAACTTTAAGATTGTATTTTCCTTTGTGATTAATGAATTTTATGTTCACTAAAGAAAAATTTTAAATAAGGGCTTTTTACATTCATCATTATTCAATTAGGAATTTGTCCTTGGGTATAGTATGAAAGAAAGCAATAAATTTATTGTACTTCTAGGAAGATAGCTAATTATTTCAACATGATTTATTAAATAAAGTCAATTCCTCCCTGTCCCAACTGATTTTTATATACCAATGACTTATATTTATGTGTGACTGTGTTTGTTCTCTTTCTCCCCCATTTATCAGCTTGTTTAATCTCACATAACCCCTTCTATTTTAGAACTATGAAAGTATTATAAGTAGTATATCTTAATGTGTGGCAGAGTAAGTCCTCACATTCTTCTACTTGAAAACTGCCTTGATTCCTCCTGGCTTTGTTACGTTTCCAAATACACATCAAATCAGTGTTTCTTTTCTTCTTCTTCATTTTTTTAATGTAGAGGCTCAGTGCTTGGACATTTGGAATTTTTCTTTAATTTTAGGCTAATTTGAGGGCGCAAAGAGAGATAGGTTACTATGTTTGCATTAGTTAGGTAGAGTCCCTCTTATAATTGTGTCCTGCCCTGTAGAGGTGTGACACACTCCCTAACATTGTCCCTATTAAGAGGGAGCACAGCCATCCTCCTCCCTCTTACCCTCTCTCCTTCCCCATCCTGCCACCTTGAATAGATCTGAGTTTCTCTCTTATGAGGGTTTTAAATCATCTACTGGCTTCATATTAATTGAGTACATTGGATTCTTTCTCCTCCATTCTTATGATGCTTCACTAAGAAGAATGCATTTCAACTCCATGCAGGTTAATATAAAAGATGTAAGTCTCCATCTTTTTTAGTGGCTCAATAGTATCCCATGGTATACATATACCACAGCTTCTTAATCCATTTCTGGATCGGTGGGCATTTAGGCTGTTTCCACAACTGGGCAATTGTAAATTGAGCTGTGATAAACTGTCTAGTACAAATGTCCTTGTGATAAAATGATTTTTTTTCTTCTGGGGAGATGCCTAATAATGGGATTGCAGGATCAAATGGGAGGTCTAATTTGAGTTCTTTGAGGATTCTCCATCCTTCTTTCACTTTGTTCCACATCCACACCAACATCTGCAGCTTTGAGACATTGTGATGTGGGCCACTCTCACTGGGGTTAGGTAACATCTCAAGGTGGTTTTGATTTGCATTTCTCTGATGATTAAGGGCAATGAGCATTTTTCAAATGTTTGTTAACCTTTCCTCTATCTTCTTCCGAGAATGTTCTGTTCATTTCTCTTGCCCAGCGGTAGATCAGATTATTTGCTCTTTTCTTATTGATTAATTTGAGTTCTCCGTAGATTCTAGTTATTGAGCCTTTGTCATATTCATATAATGCAAATATCTTTTCCCATTCTGAATTTTGTCTTTTTGCTTTACTTATTGTGTCCTTAGCTATGCAGAAGCTTTTCTGCTGAAATAAGCCCCATTTCTTTATTTTTGTTGTTTCAATTGCTGCTTAAGTCTTCTTCATAAAATCTTTCCGCAGGCTGACATCATCAAGAGTTTTTCCTATACTTTATCCTAAGATTTTTATCATTTCATGTGTTAGATTTTGCAGGCAGAATGAGGACCGAAGACCAGATTCTTGGCAAGGGAAACATTTGCAGAAAAAGGGGAAAATAAAAAAGTAAGCTGAGTGAAATAGAACAAACAAAAGTCAGCTAGTTTAAGTTTAAATCAGCCACTGTTAAATCTCTTATCTGAGTAACTTTCCTACTTTTCCCAGAACTCTAACTATTGGGGATACAGCTTACTAATACCCCTGGTAGGTCTGTAAACACTCTAAAGAAATAATGGCCACAGAAGATTTGGACTAATGAGCAGATAGCCTTCAAGAAAAGCTAAGTGAAATTGACTGCCGGAGCCAAACAAGTGGGCAGTGGTATCCTGAGTTCCCATGTTTGAAAATTTGATTGTGTGTGTCTTGTTCCTTTCTTTTTCATAGTTTATAACTTTATATTTCTTCAGTCAGTTGCCACCAGATCCACAGGTCTTATGGACCCTGCCCCTGTGGCAGAACCCCAGCAAGATTTAAATCTTTTATCCATCTTGAGTCAATCTTTGTAAGTGGTGAAAGGTGTGGATCAAGTTTCAGTCTTTTACCTCTGGTTATCCAATTTTCCTAGCACCACTGGTTGAATTGGGATTCTTTTCCCTACAAGGTTTTATTTATCAAAAGCTCAGATGGTAACTAGAGACTGGTTTCATCTCTTGGTTTTCTATTCTGTTCCATATGTTTATCTATTTTTTTTTGCCAATACCATGCTGTTTTGGTCACTGTGGACTTGTTATATAACCTGAAATCTGGTAGAGGGATGCCTCCAGCTTTGTTTTTATTACTAAAAATAGCCTTGGCTATAGGAGGAGGAGTGGTTCTGGTTCCATGCTAAGAATTGTATTGGCTATTCAGGTTTATTTCTGGTTCCATATGAATCGAAGTACTTTT
>CAUYTI010156138.1:0-11711 GCA_963575145.1 Galago senegalensis | reverse complement strand
TACCACGACCAAGTGGGTTTTATCCCAGGATCTCAAGGATGGTTCAATATACATAAATCTATAAATATAATTCATCATATAAACAAATTAAAAAACATAGACCATATGATTCTTTCGATTGATGCAGAAAATGCATTTGATAATATCCAGCATCACTTCATGATCAGAACACTTAAAACAATAGATGTAGAAAGGACATTTCTTAAACTGATAGAAGCCATCTGCAGCAAACCCACAGCCAATATTGTATTGAATGGAGTTGAAATCATTTCCTCTTAGATCAGGAACAAGGCAAGGTTGCCCATTGTCTCCGTTGCTCTTTAACATTGTAATGGAAGTTTAAGCCATCGCAATCAGGGAAGAAAAAGCAATCAAGGGTATCAATATAGAGTCAGAGATTAAACTTTCACTCTTCACACATGATATGATTGTACTGATACTATAAATCAATAGTGATCAAAGCAGCATGGTACTGGCACAAAAAACAGGGAGCTAGATGTATGGAACAGAATAGAGATCCAAGAAATGAATCCAACTACCTAACATTATCTGATCTTTGACAAGCCAATTAAAAACATTGAGTGGGGAAAAGACTCCCTATTTAACAAATGGTGCTGGGCTAACTGGATGGTGACCTATAGAAGACTGAAATTAGACCCACACTTTTCACCATTAAGATAGACTCTCACTGGATTAAAGATTTAAACTTAAGACATGAAACTATGAAAATACTAGAAGAAAGTGTAGGAAAAACACTTGAAGAAATTGGCTTGGGCAAAAACTTTATGAGGAGGACCCCTTGGGCAACTGAATTGAAGCCACATTAAAAATACACTTTTGGGAACTGATCAAACTAAAAAGCTTCTGCACAGCCAAGAGCACAGTAAATAAAGTGGGTAGACAGCCCTCAGAATGGGAGAAGATATTTGCTGGTTGTGTTTCCAACAAAGGTTTAAAAACCAGAATCCACAGAGAACTCAAATGTATTAGCAAGAAAAAAACAAGTGATCCCAACTCAGGATGGGCAAGGGACTTGAATAGAAATTTCTCTAAAGAAGACCAGTGTACAGCCTACAGATATATGAAAAAATGCTCACCATCCTTAATCATCAGAGAAATGTAAATTAAAACCACTTTGAGATATCATCTAACTCCAGTAAGATTAGCCCATATGACAAAATCCCAAACCCAGAGGTGTTGGTGTGGGTGTGGAGAAAAGGGAACACTCCTACACTGCTGGTGGGAATGCAAATTAATTTGTTCCTTTTGGAGAGACATCTGGAGAACACTTAGAGAACTAAAAATAGACCTGCCATTTGATCCTGCAATTCCTTTATTAGGTATATATCCAGAAGACCAAAAATCTTATTACAACAAAGATATTTGCATCAGAATGTTTATTGCAGCCCAATTCACTATTGCTAGGTCATGGAAGAAGCCCAAGTGCCCATCAACCTACGAATGGATCAATAAATTGTGGCATATGTACACCATGGAATATTATGCAGCCCTAAAGAAAGATGGAGACTTTTGCCTCCTTCATGTTTACATGGATGGAACTGGAAAATGTTCTTCTTAGCAAAGTATCTCAAGAATGGAAGAAAAAGTATCCAATGTACACAGCCCTACTTTGAAACTAATTTATAGCTTTCATAGGAATGTTATAGCCTAATTATAGCCTTAGAATATGGGAAGGGGGGTAGGAGAGTGGAAAGGAGGAGGGTCCATGGGGGAGGGAGGTGATTGGTGGGGTCACCTCTATGGTTCATCCTACAAGGGTACAAGTGAATCTTTCTAAAAGCAGAGTATGAATGTCTTGACTTAATAACTAAGAAAATGACATGAAGGCTACGTTAACCAGTTTGATGAGAGTATTTCAAAATGTATATGAAAACACCACACTGTACCCCATGATTGCATTAATGTATGTAGCTATGATTTAATAAAAAAAAAAGAAGAAGAAATCTGAAGGGAAACATAGACTGCAGCACAATAATAGTGGGGATTTTAATACTCCCATTTCGACAATAGATGTCTACGCAAAAAATCAATAAGGAAATATTAAACTTGAACCACACTTGAAGCCAAATGGACCTAACAGACATACACAAAACATCCCACCCAATAACAAGTACACACAGAATATTCTCTAGGACAGACCATATGTTAGGTCACAAAATAATTCTTAAAAAATTTAAGAAGATCAAAATCATATCAAATATCATTTTTTACTACAATGGTATGGAACAAGGAATCAATAACAGCAGGAATCATGAAAAATTAACCAGTATGTGGAATTAAACAACATACTTCTGAACAGCTATTGGGTCAAAGAAGAAATGAAAAGGGAAATTTTAAAATATCTTAAGACCAATGAAAGGGAAAACACAACATACCAAAACCAATGGGATGTAGCAAAAGCAGTTCTAAGAGGGAAGTATATAGTAGTAAATGCTACATCAAAAAAAGAAAAAGTGTATCAAATAAGCAACCTAAATTTATAACTCAAGAATCTAGAAAAAGAAGAATAAACTAAGTCCAATGTCAAGAGATATGAGGAACAAAGATCAAAGCAAAAATAAAGAATATAGAGACTTGAAAAATAATACAAAAGATCAATAAAACTAAGAATTTTGTCTTTGAATAGCAAAAAAAGATGATAAACCCTTAGCTAGACTAAGAAGAAAAGTTGAAAAGTGATGAAAACCCCCAAATACATAAATGTTTCTGTGAGAAGAACTGGACTGCTTAGCTATCAAGAAGGGGAAGAGAAAACTGGTCCAGGGCCAAGTCCTTGTTCTAATCCTTGCTTAGATGGAAGAGAAAAGAGAGATGTGCCCCTGAAAAATGTGGCTCCCCCTAAAAAACGTGGCTCTGCTAACATTCTGCATTCTGACCACATCATTTCAGCATGATTTCCTCTTGGAAGGGAAATGTGTCAGCATTAGGTATGGCCTGCAAGGCTGGGGAGCTATTTCTTCCTAGAAGGAGCTTTCTAAATTGTTGGGTGGGATGAATCATGTTTCTTCTAATACTATTAGGGCAGGGAAAGTGTTCGGACTGTCTAGGGACATTGTTTTGCATCAACATTCTGGGAAAATATGACCTCAAGCAGCAGGTCAACTTTACTTGATTTTACCCCAGCAAAGTAATAACCTATTCTATCTGGACTTGTGCTACAGAAATTTATTGAAAAATATCTAGAATACAAGACTGACCTTCACATCCAAATTACTCAGAGCTTAGAGACTTTTATCTATTGTACAACTCTAAGCAAATCACTTTCCCTCCCTGTGCCTCAGTTTTCTCATCTACACACTGGGAGGGTGGGATTGGCTGGAACTTAAGGTTTTTTTGAAGGTCTCAGACATTGCAAAGCAAAGGTATTTATACATAAATGTGGATTCTGGCATCATCTGTTTAAAAGTAACACTTGTCTACTATCTTGTTTTACAACCAACATAAGGCTATCTATATATTTTTTAAGCTCAACAAGGAAGACACCGTGTCTTAAAATTATATATAGCACCTTATAGTCAGACGATCCAGGATAAATGTTTAGTAATGGGGCTAATTGGGATGAAGTCACACTCACTTAAAGGTTCAGTAAAGTAATAAGAGTTGGTCAATGAATTAAGTATGTAAAGTATTCCTATACTCCACAAAAACGCATAGCAAAATTTAATGTATTTGAGTCTATGGAAATATTCCAATAATATTCTATGTCCAGCTTAGCTTTTGGCTTACCACATAGGTAGAAATGCTCCTTACGTTCATTTTCTCTTTCTTCAAAGAGCGCATTACTCTCCTGGCTCTCCTGGCCTAGCATAAGCTGCTTATTCAGTATGTCCTTGATTCTAGTGTCTTTCTTCCCTCCACTGCTATAGCTATAGCTGCACGCTCTAATGCACGAGCTTCAGATCAAAAGATCGAGGTGCAGGTTCTACTCAATAGGTGTGTGATCTGAGTAAATGATTTATCTCATCTGAAATAAGGATAGTAGTTATAATTACCTTCCAGGATCATTTTGAAAATTATTTTGATGTATTTATACCATATGCTCTTTCAGAAAGGAGTTAAGATAGCTGATATAAATGCATAAGAATACAAGACGGTATAAGAAATGGGACTTAGAAAAGACAAAAAAATATATGACAGTGGAGATAGAAAATGGAATTGAGAATAAAGCTAACATAGCTCATCTCATAAAGACAAAAATATATGCTGCAGGGAAGCCACGAGATGGACAGAGGTCAACAGCGAGTGACCTAATGGGCAGAAGAGTACCCGGTAAGGGGTCAAGCACTACACAAGTGTTATTTGAGGGAAACGCCCATGCTTTGGAATCATACCAACCCCTGCGTGACCACTGGTTCTGTGTTTTACTTTAATATCCTCTCAGAAGTCCACATTTTCCCATCTGCGCGTTGAAGAGAGTAAATCCTACTTCGCTGGGTTGGGAGACAAGCAGGGCCTGGTAAGTGGTTGGCATTCCTCAAGTATCCTCTTCCTGCCGTCTTTTCTGCTCCCTCTCTCTTCATCCTCCCTTCAATATCTCCTTCCCACTGACTTCAGATAGTGAACACTCCTGTGAGAAACTCTTGTTCACTAAATTACTTTCTCTTTATCACCCTTATGTATAGCAATTATGAACAACAGCACAGTAGCCATATCAACCTCAGAGCATACAACTGGTATTTGCTCAAAAAAAAAATTTCTTCTCACGGTGTCAACAACAATAACAAAATCAAAAAGTGCCTATAAAAACTTGCCCTGAAACACTCCAAGCCATTAACATCACATGCAATATAGCAGAGTTGATTTCTTGACAGAAGGTTAATTAGCTCTCTCCCATAGGATGGCAATGCCATAATTAAACCAATAACGACAAGGAAAAAACACCCCTGGGCAACTTAAGACATTCTGACAATAATGAGAAATAGCAATGGGCACTGTGTACCAAGGCTGCTTTCAAGTTGCTGTTGTTTAATCACCATCGGCACAAGAAAGCAAGTCCTCCCGCATCACATACCATCTAGTCCCCGAGAGAGCCCTGTTTTCAACAGAAGGCAGGTATTTCAGCCGTAAGCTAGATCTTCCCTTGCAATCTCTTGGTAAGTGAGAGCAAGACGCTCCAAATATGGATGAGACACTATTCTGTCTTTTCCCCTGGTAATGATATGATTAATAACATCTCTTCTGTGACCTAATTATAGCCAAATTCATGCATATTCATATCTAGCCTGTGACAGGGAAGGCCGGAGAGAAGGCTGTGTACATTAGGAGAGAACCTGCAGGCAGGTTCCCCTAAAGGGGAACAATAAACAAGATCTATACACAGGCTGTTCTGAGCATTCACCAATGCCCTCGGGAATGTCTAGGGGGCGCATTTTTTTCTCCATCATTCACACATTGTGCAAATGTACAGTTTCCCAGGCACACTTTGGTCAAAATCCTGGAGAAGGCAGGGAAGGGGCATTAGGCTGCTTGACTCACTGGGATAGCCTTAGAAAAGGTTTGGGGGTTTCAGATTCAGAGAAGAACTCCAGCAAAACAATGTGGGAACACATAGCTACACACCACCGCTCCAGGAAGCATGAAAGCAGATGTGTACCATTGGAGTCCAATATTTCGAAATGAAGATAAAAAACATAACCTACCAGGATATAAAAAGGGTTAAGTTGTGTAAGTTAGTGATAACACAGTTCTCCCCCTAGTTTATACTCAAGACTCATTTGGGCTTAAGGTGGCCACTGTGGTCCTTAACTCAAATGCCACCATCTCGCATCAAGGCTCAGCTGGATATCTGGGACCCAAAGCTCAAAGCTACCAAAAAAAATAGAACCCAACAAAGATGGCTGCTCAGAATATGTTCAAACTTCTCAGAATCTCCGAGTTCCATAGCACTGTCTCTCTTGCCATGACTTTGGAAGGTTATAAGCATTAACAGATCCTAAGACTATGATCCTCCAACAGAAACGTGGGTGCTGAATATGGAGAAACAAAGAGAGAGACTTAAACCAATCCTGGCTCCAAGCAGATTTATCCTCCCTGTCAATTCCCTGGGCTCAGCCTTGTTTTCAGAGCAGCACACAAGCAATGTTTGCCAAGCAAGTAGAAGACTGGGCTTGGAGGAAGCAAGTTTGTAAGTAGCAATGGTTTCCTCAGAGATCTAGAACATTTACAGACATAACCAATGGGCTTTGTCATCAGCTATGTTTGGAACATACCTTTGTGTCACTGAGAAGTCATAAACTGATGTCATTCCCATATGGTCCCTTACACGTGCTATTCAAAAAAGTTCACCTGCTTGGAAATAATTTTAAGAATCTTCATTGAAATGTGATTCAAGATAAGATGTCAGGATGCTTCTACAAAGCTTTAGAGTTCTGAGGTAATTAAAAATGCACCCTCAGTTAACCCTGGATAGTTTATTAGAAATTTCGATTCTTATGCAGTCAGAAACATATATTATTAAATTCAAGACCCTGGGGTATACAACAAACTGTCATTGTCCTTGAGCAGAATAAAATGTAGATGAAAAAGTGAGTGTTACAAAACAGATGGCCTCAGTATGAACCAGGATGTGATAAATGCCACAGGATACTATAGAAAGTAAGTGGCAGTCTTGTCTAGACATAGAATAACAGGAATCAAACAAAACTAAGAGACCTATTATCCCATTCTTAAATAACATTAAACTCCTTCTATATACACAGGAATATATATTATCTTGTTCTTTATTCATTGGGTACAGATCAATACATATTTCAAATCAATAATTCATTTTGGTGAATCACTCACTCACTCAAGTAGCCACAGCTGTAAATTCAACAACATAACTAGACCAGTTATGAATGAGATGCTCTAGTGGTATAATAAATCTGGAAAACAAACCAAGTCCCCAAGACATAAATGTTTGACATTATAAGAATTTTAATCTTGCTATCTTACATTTAACTGGCAGTGCTCATGGGAAAAATGCCAGATACTGTAAAGTTCATTGATTGAATCTAACCTCAAAGCTTAAAAATACATAGCATTGGGAGGCACCTGTGGCTCAGTGAGTAGGCCACCAGCCCCATACACTGAGGGTGGTGGGTTCAAACCTGACCCCGGCCAAACTGCAACAAAAAAAAATTAGCCGGGCGTTGTGGCAGGCATCTGTAGTCCCAGCTACTCAAGAGGCTGAGGCAAGGGAATCACCTAAGCCCAAGAGTTGGAGGTTGCTGTGAGCTGTAACACCATGGCACTCTACCGAGGGCAGGAAATGAAATTCTATCTCTAAAAAAAAGAAAGAAAGAAAAAATACACAACATCAAGATAAAAATTGTAATTTAGACCTAAACCAAAGACCATTTAAAACTCCATTTAGTATTTCGTGAGTATTCATTGGTGACTGAGAAAACAAAATTTCCATTCACATAATATTTTATCATTCAGGTTTCCCACAGCCAATTACTTATTCCTGAAATAATACATTATGGATAGGAAAGGGTATAGATTCCAGTGCTCTTGAATAATGGAATAAGGTCTACTCCACATGCCACCAAAGCTGAACACTTGGAACACACATGTCTCAACACAGGTGCTGACCCTTACACCTGCCATGACCCCTACCATCACATTTATACTAATTTCAATAAAATCACTACCAAAGAACATTAAATGTTGAGTCATCTTTCTTTCATTCTTCCACCTTCGAGGTTCTTGCTACTTACCTTGAGAAAGGAATTTATTCATACCTGGTAATTTGATTAAGCTGAATAGATGATTTTAGATCTTGGATAGTCCCTTTTCACTAACTTATAAAAATTATGTTGGCCAGGCATAGTGGCTCATGCCTGTAATCTAAGCACTTTGGGAGGCAGAGGCAGGAGGATTGCTGGAGCCCAGAAGTTCAAGCCCAGTCTGGGCACATAGCAAGACCCCTCTCTCTACCCAAAATAAGGTCATATATCTTTACTACTCTAATTAAATGATTCTAAGCTTTCTTATCAAGGTGAGCATCTGTCTTCTCCTTGCTATGACAAGTCCAACACCCCAGGAGTGCTGACTCAGCAGGGAATCAGTCCTGGTGATGTCTTATGGAAAGAAAAATGCAAAATCAATTATGGAAGTGGTTCTGGCTATTGTCACAGCCAGAACTACTACTTGGTGTTATTGAAAATTAATCTACTGCTTAGCACAATCATTGTTAACTGCTGGGGAAAGTGCAGTGAAACTGCACGTGTCTCTCCTTCTCACTGGGATTGGGCAACACAACAGCTTTATACAGTGCTGCTTTGCTGAATAAAGAGCTGGAGGAACTGTGGCCAGCTGGGCATATGCCCTCCTGCACTGGGCTCAGAGTGTGCTGCTTGGGCCAGCTAGGTATGCGACCCCCTGCACTGGGCTCAGTAGATGCTGCTCAGGCCACTTAGGCATGCACCCTCCTGCACTGAGCTCAGTGTATACTTCCCGGGGCCCACCTACTCCCCGCAGGCCTCAGACACATCCTTCCTACCATGCTTCCTAGCCCAGAAGCCCTAGCAATGCTCAAGATGTTCCCATAATTGGAAAGCTGAGACTTCTGCTGCCACCGGTGGTACTGCCACCACTGTCCTTGACACAGACCAAAAGACCCCCACTGGCAAGAAGAAACCCCTGCACAGCTGGCCCCACAGAGGCTCTGGCTTCTCCACCCACTTCCTAGACTGACAGCTACACAACCCAGAAGTGTTGGGACCCAGGTATTCCAAGTCACTCTCTACGAGGCCTCTGTGAAGACACCAGTGACCAAGCAGTCAGCTGTGAAACTGTGATCCAGGCAGTAGCACATCCCCTTGTATTTCCTCTCCCTCCTTACCATCTTTTTTCTCCTCTCTCTGGCTTCCCTGGGACAGTGGACCCTCCGTAAAGGATAGGAAAGCACACTGGCTTTTGCCTCAAGCTGTTTTCTAGGGAACCTGGCCTAAGGCTACATCTCTGTTGATCAAAATGAAGAGCCCCAATTTCAGGTAAATGGAGACAATCTCTCTCCTTGTATGACACGTGCAGCTCTATCTAATCAATATCATTGTAGCCTAGGCTCTTGATGCTACTGCAGCCATTTACACTGTGCTTCCGGTATACAATAAGCACACAACACACACACAGTGTCACATTACCCCAAAGAAAATACCACACCTGCACACCAGTGACAGAAGAGCTTGGACAGAGGAGTTTCAGTCCTTAACCATACTGTGTTCAGGTTCAGAAGCCCCCAAGACCCCAACCCTATGGCATTGGTGTCACTTTGAGAGTAGTAGAGAAAGTATCTCCCTCTTCTAATATCAAGAGCCACCTTATTTCCTGCCTTAAAAAGGACTGATATTTGTTTCAGGGAAAAGCTCAACTTATTATAGGAAGGCATGAGAAAATCATAACCATTCAGAAGTCTGTTTGAATTAAGCAATTAAGTTCCTTGTATGCCTCTCTATTCTGTGGTGTGTCACCATGGGTCATCACAAAATGAGTCATGCCAGGAGATATCATTCTCCTCTGTTATTTTCTCAGGATAGGGCCTATTAGAACTTTATTATTGGAAACTATTAATTAAGGGGTACAAGTGTTTTTGTCACATGAATATCTTATATAAAGCTTCACTCACATCTTTTGGTGTGCCCATCACTGGAATAGCGTTTGTGTACCCAATAGGTAAGTTTATATCCCATGCCCACCCTCCTGCCCTCTTCCTTTCTTGGTTTCTCATGTCCTTTATATCACTGTGTGCCTGTGTGTACCACCTATGAGCTCCCACTTACTAGTGAAAACAGTGTGTGGCTTCTTATTCCTGTAACGCTTTGCTTAGGATAATGGTCTCCAGTTCACTCCATGTTGCTGCAAATGACGTGGCTAAGTACTACTCTATGTATACCACTTTTTCCTTATCCACTCATGAATTGAAGGGAACTTAATTCCACATCTTTGCAATTGAAAATTGTACTCTAATAAACATTTGAGTGCAGATGTCTTTTTGACTAAATAACTTCATTTCCTTTGGGTAAATACCCAGTAGTGGGATTGTTGGGTCGAATGGTAGGTCTACATTTATTTGAGAAATCTCTATACTCTTTTCCATAGGAGTTGTACTAATTTTCCATACAATAAACATTATATAAGCATTCCTTTCTCTTTGTACCCATGCCAGCATCTACTGTTTTTTAACTTTTTAATAACGTATTCTGTTAGGGCTAAGGTGGTAGCTCATTGTAGTTTTAATTTGCATTTCCCTGATAATTAATGATGTTGAACATTTTTTGATATGTTTTTTAGCCATTTATCTTCTTACAAAAAACTTCTGTTTGTTATTTGCCCACTTTTTAAATTTCAGATTGGTATGAGGGTACAAACATTTAGATTACATTGCTTTCGATTCTAAGGTAAATTCAAGATGTAGTTGAGCCCTCACCCTCTTAATTTCATCACTGAACCAAGGATTATTCAACATTAGGTTATTTGATTTCCATGCCTTTGTGTAAATGTGCATGTTTCTCTTGGAATTGATTTCTACTTTTATTCCACTATGGTCTGAGAAAATACATAGTATGATTTCAAATTTTTTGAATTTGCTGGGACCTGTTTTGTGGCCTAAGTTATGATCAGTCTTACAAAAGGACCCATCCCAAAATGTATATTCAGTAATCCGGGGAAGAATGCTCTGTAAATGTCTATTAGGTCTATTTGTTCCAGAATCTTGTTTAAGTCCAGTGTTTCTCTATTCATTTTCTGTTTCGATAATCTGTTCAGTTTGGCCAGTGGAGTATCGAAGTCCCCAACTTTTTTGGGGGGGGGGTTCTCCTCTGTGTTTTAATCGTAGAACATTAGGTAACTGGTAGGCTTTTCAGACTCCAAGAAATTAATCTATGTAACAATCCACCTTTCTATTTCTAACTTTATCTTTGATTTTTTATCTTTTTATCTTCTTTTTTTAATTAAATCATAGCTGTGTACATTAATACAGTCATGGGGTACAGTGTGCTGTTTTTATATACAATTTGAAATATTTTCATCAAACTGGTTAACATAGCCTTCATGTCATTTTCTTAATTGTTGTTAAGACATTTATATTCTTCATTGAGAAAGATTCATATGTACCCTTATAAGATGAACCCTAGGTATGATCCCACCAATCACCCTCCCTCCACCCATTCTCCCCCCTCCCCTCCCCTTCCTCTCCCCTTTCCCCATATTCTTGGAAAGTCCCCAACTATTTTTTTTTTTTTATTGAATAGTAACTGTGTACATTAATGCACTTCTGGGGTACAGTGTGGGGTTTTCACAAACAATCCGAAACACTTCCATCAAAGTGGTTAACATAGCCTTCACGTAATTTTTTTATTGTGTTAAAACGTTCATATTATACTCATAGAAAGATTCACTTGTACCCTTTTAAGATGAACCACAGAAGAACCCTTGAATCCCCCTCCCTCCACCCATTCCCCCTCCTTCCCCCTTCCCCATATCCTTAGGTTGTTATTAGGTTATAGCTTTCATATAAAAGGTATAAATTAGTTTCATAATAGGGATGTGTACATTGGATATTTTTTCCTCCATTCTTGTGATACTTTGCTCAGAAGAACATTCTCCAGCTCCATCCATGTGAACATGAAGGATGTAAAGTCTCCATCTTTCTTTATGGCTGCATAGTATTCCATGGTGTACATATACCACAGTTTGTTGATCCATTC
>CAUYTI010156137.1:0-20513 GCA_963575145.1 Galago senegalensis | reverse complement strand
CCCCTGGGTAGAGTGCCATGGCATTATAGCTCACAGCAACCTCCAACTCCTGGGCTCAAGCGAGTCTCTTGCCTCCGCCTCCCAAGTAGCTGGGACCACGGGCGCCTGCCACAACGCCCAGCTATTTTTTTTTTTTTTGGTTGCAGCCGTCATTGTTGTTTGGCGGGTCTGGGCTGGGGATTCGAACCCGCCACCTTAGGTGTACGTGGCTGGCGCCTTAGCCGGTTGAGCTATAGGCGCCGAGCCAAGAAAACTTATTTTTTATAAATTGTGTAGCCTAGGTATACAGTATTTATAAAGTCTGTGGGAGGGTACAGTAATGTCCTAGGCCTTCAAATACACTTACTACTCATTCACTGACTTACCCAGGCCTGGAAGCTCCATTGGTAGTAAGTGCCCTATCAGGTGTACCTCCTTTATCATTTATACTGAGTTTTTAACTGTACCTTTTCTGTTTAGATCAGTTTGATGCCTACTTACTATTGTGTTATAATTGGCTACAGTATTCAGTACAATAACATGCTGTACAGGTTTGTAGTGTAGAAGCAATATGTTATGCCATATAGCCTCACTGTGTTGTAGGCTATACCATCTAGGTTTGTGTAAGTACATTCTGTGATGTTAGCTCAATGATGAAATTGCCAAAGGATTCATTTCCCATAAAAAGTATACCCATTATTATGTGACACAGGACTGTATTGAGCTTTATAAGAAACTCCCAAACTATCTTCCAAAGCAATTGTGCCATTTTGCATTCCCACCAGCAATGAATGAGAATTCCTATTGTTGTAAATCCTTATTAGCATTTGGTGTTGTTCAGTGTTTTGGATTTTGGCCTTTCTAATAAGTGTGTAGTAGTTATCTAATTGTTGTTTTAATTAGCAAATACCCTATTGACATGATGTTGAGCATCTTTTTGTGTGGTTTTTTTTTTTTGGTCATGTATGTATCTTCTTTGGTGAGATTTTTGTTCTTTTTTTCTTTTTCTGAGACAGAATCTCACTATGTCACCCTCAGTAGAGTGCTGTAGCATCACAGCTCACAGTAACCTCAAACTCTTGGGCTTAAGCAATTCTCTTGCCTCAGCATCCCAAGTAGCTAGGACTACAGGCGCCCACCACAATGCCCAGCTATTTTTTTTTGTAGTTGTCACTGTTGTTTGGTAGGCCTGGGCTGGGTTCAAACCTGCCAGCTCCTGTGTATGTGGCTGGCACCCTAGGCGCTGAGCTACAGGCACCAAACCCTTTGGTGAGATCTTTTGCCCATTTTTTGATTGGGTTGCTTATTTTCTTATTATTGAGGTTTTTCTCTTTTTCTTTTTCTTTTTTATTTTTTTGAGACAGAGTCTCACTCTATTGCCCAGACCAGAGTGCCATAGCTCAGCCTAGTTCACAGCAACCTCAAACTTCTGGGCTCAAGGAATACTCCTGTCTCAGCCTCCCGAGTAGCGGGGACTATAGGAGCGGACCATCATGGCTAAGATTTCTAATTTTAGTAGATATGCTTTGTTTACGCTGCTGTTGAGACTCCTGAACTCAAGTTATCCTCCTCCCTCAGCCTCCCAGAATGCTAGGATTATAGGCATGAGCCACCATTCCTGGCCTTATTGTTGACTATTTAAAGAGTTCTTTATGTATTTTGGATACAAGTCCTTTATTAGGTATGTTTTCTTCCAGTCTTTTTATTCTATTAACATTGTCTTGTTCAGAATGGAAGTTTTATATCAAGTACAACTTGTTAATTTTTTCTTTCATGAATCGTACTTTTGATATTGTATCTAAAAAGTTATTGTCAAACCCAAGGGTATCTAGATTTCCCCCCATATTATAGTCTAGACATTTTATAGTTTTGTATATTATTTATTTATTTATTTTGAGACAGAGTCTCACTATGTTGCCTTCAGTAGAGTGCTGTGGTGTCAGAGCTTATAGCAATCTCAAACTCTTTGGGCTAAGCAATTATTTTGCCTCAGACCCCAAGTAGCTGGGACTACAGGTGCCCACCACAATGCCCAGCTATTTTTTGGTTGTAATTGTCATTGTTGTTTGGCAGGTCTGGGCTGGATTTAAACCCGCCAGCTCTGGTGTATGTGGCTGGCACCCTAGCAGCTGAGCTACAGGTGCCACGCCTACAGTTTTGTATTTTATAAATGCAATTTTATTTTATTTATTTATTTTTTTTGAGACAGAGCCTTAAGCTGTTGCCCTGGGTAGAGTGCTGTGGCATCACAGCTCATAGCAACCTCCAACTCCTGGACTCAAGCGAGTCTCCTGCCTCCGCCTCCCAAGTAGCTGGGACTACAGGCACCCGCCACAACGCCTGGATATTTTTTGGTTGCAGCCATCATTGTTTGGCGGGCCGGGCTGGATTTGAACCCGCCAGCTCAGGTGCATGTGGCTGGCACCTTAGCTGCTTGAGCCACAGGCGCCGAGCCATAAATGCAATTTTATATGGTCCATTCTGAGTTAATATTTTTGGAAAGTATAAAGTTTATGTCTAAGTTTATTATCTCTGATGTGGATATTCAGTTGTTCAAGCATAGTTCATTGAAAAGATTGTCCTTTCTTCATTGACTTCCCTTTGTTCTTTTACAATTAACTGCATTTGTCTGGGTCTATTTTGAGAACTCTTTAGTCAGTCCCACTGATCTATTTGTTTATGATTTCACTACTACAACGCTGTCTTGATCACTGTTGCTTTATAAGAAGTCATGAAGTTTGGTAATGTCAGTCTTCCAATAGATATATAGTTCTAGCTATGAAAACATGGCTGGCTGGACACGCTGGCTCATGCTTGTGATCCTAGCTCTCTGGGAGGCCAAGGCAGGAGGATCACTTGAGTTCAGGTGTTCAAGAATAGCCTGAGCAAGAATGAAACCCTTGTCTCTACCAAAAATTGAAAAATTGGCCAGGCATTGTGGCAGGTACCTTTGGTCCCAGCTACGCATGAGGCTGAGGCAGGAGGATCACTTGAACCCAGGAGTTTGAGGTTTCTGTGAGTTGGGCTGATGCCACAGCACTCTAGCTTGGGCTACAGAGTGAGACTCTGCCTCAAAAAAAGAAAAAGAATATATATTGATTGGTATCTGTGTGTATATTTGTATATACATATGTATATATTTATATATATAACCTAGCCTATATCCCAGATCAATTGAATCAAAATCTCCGTTGGGACCAGGGAGAAGTGAAAACCATCACACTAAAGTATAAGACCATAAACTCCTTGAAGGTGTGGTTCTGTTCACTGATGTGTCTATGCCCAGTGACTTGCACAGGATGCTCCTTGTTGAATGAACAAATAGAAGAATTGGAGGTATTTAGCGTGGAGAAGAGATAAGGTACAGGGGCTTAATAGATCATCATATACACATATCTGAAAACCTTTCACGTGACTTGCTCTGAAGGACACTGCTCCAGGAGCAGAATTGGAAGTTTATAGAGAGGTACTTAGCTGAAAGTGAGTAAGTATCATCTCTTATAGTACTAGTGGAAAGTGAACTCCCTGTTCCTGCGTGTGTTCCAGCAAAGCATGGAAGACCATCTGTAAGGATGCTGCATTGAGTGGGATGTTGGGTAAGATCAGGTGCTATGATTGTTGATGATTAGTTTGTATGCAAGGTAGAGCTTCTGGCTTGCTTCTATTTAAATTTGGATGAGGGACAAGGGTGTAGAGTTTAAGAACATATTAAAAGGACTTTATAGCTGATTATCAGGGTACAACAGATCTCCCAGTGTGTATTATTGATCATTTCTGTCTTTAATGTGGGTATCTTAAAGAAATTCCTATTTATTCTACCAAATTTGGAAGCTGTGTTTATTGGAACAGCACAAGTGCTTAGGGCCTGGGGACGGTGAACAATTCTTTTTTTGGCCAGGGCCAGGTTTGAACCCACCACCTCCGGTGTATGGGGCTGGTGCCCTACTCCTTTCAGCCACAGGCACTGCCCAGGGTGAACAATGCTTAACAGAAGAGCTTTCTTTGCTTATGGAGTTCTTCCCTTACATCCTCTGCAATTAGACTAATTTGGGCTCATTGAGTAGAGTTGTAGATATCTGTCAGAAAAGATAGATAAATACCATAAAATTCCTCCCTGGACACTTAATTCATTCATCAGGCTTAATGCAGGTTACTTGCTCTTTGCCAGCAGAAAAGAGTGGGATACAGCAGTTAATATTGAAAGGATGAGCAGTGGTTTCTTGTAAACAGCATGGCAGAGAGAAATAGTAGTAAGAGTAATAAATAAATAATATAGGCTTAGGAGTTAGACCAGGGTCTGGACGATTCAGCCTTACCAGATGTGTGGTGCTGGGGAAGTCATTGGCCTCTCTTACTGATCCCATTCAGTCTTATACCAAGTTCTGCTGCTGCTGCTTCTTCCAAGTTATATCCTTAGAATACACTTGTATCTTTTCATTTTATCTTACAATATATTAGTCCTAATTATTACCATTTTCTCTTGCCTAGAACTCTGAAAGAATTTATTTCCCTCCCTTCCTCCTTTTTTTTTTCTTTCTTATCTACAGAGTCTTACTCTGTGGCCCAGGCTGGAGGGCAGTGGCACAATCAGCTCACTGTAACCTTGAATTCCTGGGCTCAAGCAATTCTCCTGGCTTAGTTTCCTGAGTAGCTGGGACTACAAGTGTGTGCCCACCATGCCTGGCTAATTATTACTATTATTATTGTTTTGTAGTGACAAGGTATTGCCATGTTGCCCAAGTTGGTTTTTTCCTTTCCTTTTTTTTTTTTTTAAATTTTAAAATTCATCCTGACTGATGGGCTGGTCTTTTAAAAATTTAAGTTAGATTTTGTTATTCTACTTAAAAATCTTCCAAAGCCTTTCCATTGCTCAAACTTGGAACAAAATCTAAACTCCTGATTATGACCTGGAAGAGTTTCTGCATAATCTGTCAGTCTCTCAAGAGCAGGGTGGAGGTGTGGGGTGTGTGGGGGAGATGAGGTAATACCACCTCCTAGGGAATATTTGCAAATGTGTGAAGGTGTTTTTATTGTTTCAGTTTGGGGGCGGGGCACTACTGGCATTTATGGAGTCTGGGCTGGGGTTGGTAAATGTTATATAATCTGTTGTTTAGCTTAGGTTCCATCACAATGCCTGATACACAATAGGTGCTTAAGAAATACTGTGTGAGACCACATTCTCCCTGGACTTCAGTTTTGACATATGTGAATTGGTATACTGTCTACTTCATAAGGTGGTTGTGAGAGAGACATAATGTTAATAAAGCACCTGGTATACAGTAGTTCTTAATAAATGGTAGAAGCTGATGAGCTCTGGGGCATTAGAATTATAACCTGACAGGTTGGGGATAGGGTGACGGGAGTGCATCTCTTTTCCTGAGGCCTCATCTGAATCCTAATCTGACTTGAAGAATCCCAGAAGAGACTCCTCTGTACTCAGATGCAGAAACGAATGCACAGAGGACCTCTGGTTCTCTTCCTTGACTCTAGCTCACCCAGGACACTGGCAGGCCCTAGAAAGCCAGGCCCCAGAGAGGTTATCTTCCCAGGGAGACTAGGTAGGGGGGAACAGCTGAAATAGGCGAAAGGTGGGAAGGTAGCCTTCTCTTCGCCCTCAGCGCTCCTTTGCAGAAAGGAGAAGCGCACGGGTTCCTCCCGCCTCCTTTCCTCCCTTCTGCCCCCGCCCCTTCTGTTTCGCCAACCCCGACGCGCCGTCTTGGCTGCAGCCCTGCGAGGGCGCGAGCGTGCTGCGCCTCGGGAGCTGGGCGGCTGAGCTGCCGGGAGCCCAGCCCAGCCGAATCGAGCAGAGCCGGTAGAACTGGGACCTTGCGCGAATCCGGCCAGGCCGGAGCAGTGCTGCTCTGCGACAGAAACAATTGTCAGAGATGCGGGGGCCGGCTCCCCCCACCAGGTAACGCCGGCCCTGCGTAGGGCTCTCCCAGTTGGGTTGGGCTCTGGGGGAATCCCTGCTGGTTTCTGGGGAGTGGTGACACTGCGTCTGGCAGACCTAGGGGGAACATTACATTTCCTTTATCTTAAAGGACCCTAAATGAGAAAAGGGGCTGAGGGTGGAACCTCTACATGAGCCTATGCAGGGCTAGGCCTGCACTGGAATCTGAGCTCTGGCCAGGCAAGCAGTTTGTGAAAGGGAAGCCGAGCGTTTGGGGAACTGCTCAGCTTCGGGAGCCCCACTCCTTTGTGAGCACCCTTTTGCTTTGGGGCCAAGGTGATGCTTTCCTCTGCCTTGGCTTAGCTGCTAGGGTACTGGGTCCATGGGGGCTTACTCTGTTATCAGGTGAAGTGAGCTGGGAGATGGGAAACCTAGGAGGCTCTATTCCAGCATGTTCCGTGGGCCTCAGTTTCCTTACCTGTGCAATGAAGGTCTTGACGTTCTGTTTATCACTCTGGCTTTCCCAGGCTGCCAGATCATCTTGTAAAGGTGAGCTGGTTAAAGTCCTATAACAGACTGCAGAGATGCCCCCCCCCCCCAGCACTTTAGGAGAGAAATAGTGAACTTGGGAAGCAGACCCTGGTATCCTGCCTGCCAGCCAGCCAGACTTGGAATGGCATTTTGCTGGTCTTATGGGATCCAGTGACTTCAGGGGCAAGGCAGGGGCTATGAATACTGAGTTTATTTTAGTGTTGAGTGTAGGTATGTTAGGTAAAAGGTACTGGGGTTGGAAAGGTATGTTATTGGTTAGAAGGTCAAGATATGTTACTGGTTTTTCTCTGGACTGGTCAGTTCTTTAATCCTTACTTCTTTAATCTTCAAGTTGCTTTTAAACTAGGCAGTCTTCTCTAGAGCCCCTCCTTACTCTGCTAAGTTAATGACAGACCTTGCGGCTGTGTAATGTCTTAATCACTATAATTCTTTCCTTTATTATCTGGCACCAAGAAACTCATGTCAGGCCTGTTACTAATCTACTGTGAGTGTTTTGGACCTTCTTCCTCCCCCTGGTTTTTCCATGATTCTACCCTTTTTTCCTCTCCTCACTTTTCTTTTTACTTCCTCCTCCTGATCATTTTTTCCTGCCCTTCCCCCACCCACCTTTTCTCCCACCCCCACTTTCTCCCTTCTTCCTACTCCCCTTATGCTTCCCCTTTCATATCTATCATTCTCTATAACCAATTTTCCTCCCCTCCTTGGATCCTCTTCCTCTTAGTTAGGCTTTCTTTTCTTTTCCTCTTAGGGTTTTTGGTTAATCTTTCTCATTATTATTAGTGCAGGTTCGTAGGGACATTTACTGTGACGTTTGTGATGTGTGGACATTCTGTTTCCTACCTGATTCACTTGCTTTTAGCTTTCACCTCCAAATTCTGTCTTCCTCAAGGGCTGTTCTCTCTCCTTATTGCCTCTGCCTTGCCTTGGGCCCCTTCCTGGATTTGTCCCCTACCTTTTTCTTCAGGATGGACAAGCAGCAAGTGGGAAGTAGAGGATAAGCAAGATAAGAAGTGGGGGGCTCAAAGGCTAGAGTGGGAGGAGAGCAAGACTGCCACTAGAGCTGGGAAGAGGTTCACGTTCCCTTTAGGGAGATGAGGGTCGGAGGTGACTAGAGACACTTTGGCAGCTCTGAGGCACTGCTGACCTGGAGGAAAGGAGGATGACCTGTGAGCTCAGGGAAAAAAAGAGGTGGAATAGCAGGGATGGGTGGAAGAAGAGAAGAAGGGGAGTACTGGGGAGAAGATAGTGGTCTTTTAAAAAAGAGGGTGGCCTGGGCAAGTTTAGGGTTTTTAGGGGTGGGTGCAGTGGGTATGGAGAGAAAGATTATAGTCTGGGAAAGGGAAGCATGTAAGTTAATTCTCTTCCCCTGTGAAGACTGGTCTTTTAGACTGGTTTATTTCTACTCAGCAAATTTTTCTTGAGCAGTTTCCCTAAAGTGGGAGATTTAGAGGGGAAGCAGAGATGAGAATGACAAGGTTGCTGTTTTATTGACACTGACTGTCTAGACTAGATTGTGGAATGTGTGTATATACAGTGAGGTTTGAATATTGTAGCCATCCACTGTGAAACATTCTCTGAGCCATCTGCTCTATGCTACTTGTGGTGCTAGGTGCTGGGGATACAAAATGCAAGTTGGATTCAGTTGCTGCCCTCAAATGCAGGTCAGTGAGTGTGGAACCTCACGTGGTCAGTATTGTAGACGCAAGCACAAGGAGCTGCCATAAAGCAGGGGAAGGAACTTTTGATTCAGCCAGTCAGTGGTAGAGCTGGGACCTTAACTGAAGTCTTCCCTAAATGTGGTGATATCTGTGTCTTGACCCTGTATGTGCATATACTGTACAAGGAGTTCTCTCATGTTCTCTTTTCCACTTACCTCTGAGGCTAGAAGCCTGGTACTGCTTAGATGGAAAAGGAAGAGTTCCATGTGTCAGGTCACTGTGCCATGGCCAAATACTCATTACCTTGGAAGGGAAACAAACTTCATCCCTGTAACTTCTGGCCTGAGGCCACTTGGGTGACTGTGCTGCCTCCCTCCACCAGTCATTTGATCTCTTCCTTTCCTTCTCTCCCCTCTGTTTTTTAAAATTTAGTTTCTGGTGGGTTGTAGGATCCAGACCACGGGCCTCAGTAGAATAGGAATTTAATGCCTCATAGGGTTGGTGAAGATCAGATGAAGTAATGTGTGAAAATGCTTTGTAAAGTGCTATACAGATGTTGCGGTTGTCTTGAGTGCATTTCCAAGTTGTGGAAAAAATGGTCAGATGATGTATCTTAAAAGCCTAGGATTGCCACTGACTGGTTTAAAACTAAGCCTTAATCATCAATGAATAAAGGAAAAGGAGCAGGCTAGATTGAGAAGGCTTTAGGGACTGGTAATTGAGTCCCCTGGTCAAAATGGAGGTCAAGAGGTATGTAAGAATGCTTTGTTTAAGGTCAAGACGTAGTAGGAAGCAGTTATAAAGATAATTTTAGTGACTTTTTATGAAATAGCAAAAAAAAAAAAAGTAGGGAGACAAGAACTTAAAAGTAGATTTAGTCTAAATCCTGGTTCTACCACTTACTAGTTACCTGATTATTAATCTCTCTATGCTTTATGTATAAAATGGAAGATATTTATACCTACATTGAAGGGTTATTATAAAGCTTAAACATAACCATATAAAAAAGAAAAATAATAATTATTCAGTAGGCATTTAATACCATACTTATTCTTACCGTGTAAAAATAAAGTCTGATGTTACTTTGTCTAGAAAGTCTTCCCTACTCCCAGTCTATTAAGGGGACTTCTTTTGGATTCATGCAGTACCTGTATGCTTCTTCTTACTACTCAGTAGTGGCACTTACCATATTTTATTTATTTATTTATTTATTTTTTTGAGACAGAGTCTCACTATGTTGCCCTGCGTGGAGTGCGGTAGCATCACAGCTCACAGCAACTTCCAATTCTTGGGCTTAAGTGATTCTCTTGCCTTAGCCTCCCAAGTAGCTGGGACTGCAGGCGCCCGCCACAATGCTTGGCTGTTTTTTTTGTTGCAGTTGTCATTGTTGTTTTTGCTGGCCTGTGCTTGGTTCGAACCCTCCAGCCTTAGTGCATGTGGCTGGTTCCGTAACCACTGTACTGTGGGCACCAAGCCCCATATTTTATTTTTATTGTGGTTTATGTATCTGCTTCTCCCATTAGTCT
This sequence comes from Galago senegalensis, assembly GCA_963575145.1. Lineage (NCBI taxonomy): Eukaryota > Metazoa > Chordata > Mammalia > Primates > Galagidae > Galago > Galago senegalensis. Next base: position 10,908 of record CAUYTI010156137.1, on the reverse strand, counting down.
GTGAGCATTTTGAGGGCAGAGACAGGGTCTAAGAAATCTTGATGTCTACTGATTGCCTACTTTTTAAAGCCCTATTTAGTTGCTAGGTATATATTGGTAAACACAACAGACTTTATTGCTGCTTTGTGAAGTTTACTATTTATTGAGGAAGATGTGTAATAAGTAAACAAATATAACTAAAATTCATGATAGATGCTGTGGAAATCCATTTAGTCATGTTAGGTTTGAGGTATTGATGAGAAATGCAGGCAGAGTTGTCTGGTAGATGATTGTCAGTCTGAAAGAGTTGTTTGGTCTAGACGCAGAAACTTAGGCCATCATGTATTGAAGGTATGTGAACCCATGTGAGTGAATGAGATCATCGTGGGAAGAGTGTAGTGTATGAGTAATGAAGGTTCTAAGCTTGGAACATGGGAGGATAGCTGGAGGAGTTTGCAAAGGATATAGGAGTAGACAGAAAGATGGAAGGAAAGCCGGGGAAGTGTGCTTCCCCAAATGACAAGAAAGTAGAGTATTTGAAAAAGAAAGATGGTCAGTTATTTTGAATGCTGTCGAGAGATTGAGTAAAGTGAGGACAGAAAAGTCACTATTTGATTTGGCAAGATGGGGATGACTGGTGTGTTAGTTGGCACACAGAAGGGGAGGAAGTAGATGGAGATAGTTTAAGCAGACAATTCTTTTGAGAAACTTTGCTGTCAGGAAGAACAAATAATTAGTGTTCTTTGAAGGAAGATGTCCATGTCAAGGGAGGGTGTGTGTGTTTGTGTGTGTCTTTGAGTAGGAGACGCTACAGTATATTTATATTTATTCAGTATTTCTTAGGTCAGGCCAAAAATTTAGAGGTCATCTTGGTTTCCTTTTTTATCAGGTGCTACATGCAACCTGTAAATAAGCCATTTGACTCTACTTTTGACTTTCATCTTTCTGTTGGTGGCAATCATCTAGTTCTTACCTGAATTATCACATTAACTTCCTAGCAGTCTCTCCACTTGCCTGTTGACCTCCCCCTGCAGCTTATTCTTCTTGTGGACGGAGTGGTCTATTTAATAATATAGATCAAATCACTGTTCAAAACCCTTCATGTCTTCCCACACTTGCTACTAAATCCATACTCATTATTAATGGCCTATATGGTTCAGTACAGTCTGACCTCTGGTTGCATGTCTAATCTCAGTCTCTTACTACTTTTGTTCTTGTTTGCTCAACTTTAGTCTTGCTGGCTTTTTGCTATTCTATATGCCCAATATATTGTCATCTAAGACATCTGTACTCACTGTTCCCTCTACTTAAAGTGTTGTTCTTCCAGATATTGCTATGATTTGCTGTCTCATTTCATTGAAATTTCAAGTGGCTCTTTCTCAGAGAAGCCTGTTCTGATCACCTTATCTCATGTCCCAGACCTCCTCCACCCCTATACCTATATGTTTGACATTGTGTATTTATTTGCTTTTTCCCCCCTCTGTCTCTTATAAGACTGTACTTTATGAGCATGGGGTCTTCATCTTATTCACCTAGATTGGTGCTGGTATGTTGCAGACATTCAGTAAATATCTGTTGAATGACTGAATATATCTAACAGAGAGAGAAGGGTTGGTATAACTGAAAGAGTTCATTCCAGGTGAGAGGAAGTACAAGTGAAAGAATACAGGGAGAAGAGAGAATGGCTTTTGATGAGAGGAAGGACACTTCTTTATTGCAGTTGGAAGAAGGAGAATGTGGGTGCTGATGTAGGGAGACACAGAGAGTTGGAGATGGGAAGATGGAATTTTCCTGCAAAGATGAAAGTAAGCTAATTGGCTAAAGGCCAGTGCCAATGGGAATTCCAATTTGAAGCAAAATAATCATATGCAGGAAGGTATGTTAGTTTTATTTGTTTGTTTGTTTTTGTTGTTATTTTTTTTTTTTAGAGACAGAGTCTCACTTCGTTGCCCTAGGGAGAGTGATGTGGCGTCACAGCTCACAGCAACCTTTACCTCTTGGGTTTAGGAGATTCTCTTGCCTCAGTCTCCTGAGTAGCTGGGACTATAGGTGCCCACCACAATGCCTGGCTAAGGTGTGTTAGTCTATTTTGTGTTACTATGACAGGTTACCACAGACTCGGTAATTTCTAAAGAAAAGACATTTCTTTGTTACAGTTCTGGAGGCTGGAAGTCTGAGTTCGAGGGGGCCACATCTGGTGAGGGCCTTCTTGCTGTGTCATCCCCTGGTGGAAGGTGGAAGAGCGAGAGAGTACGAGAGAGCAAGAGTGACAAGAGAACAGGGCCGAATACAACAGCATTAATCTGTTCATGAGGCCAGAACCTTCATGACCTAATCACCTCTTTGAGATCTCACCATCAATACTATTGTATTTTGAGGATTTAAGTTTCTAACATGTGAACTTTGGGGAACACATCCAGATCATAGCAGAAGTTAATCATAACTTCCCAGTGAAAGCAGTCCACCAAGTTTTGCTTTATTCACTACGACATTAGTCTGATCCAGCATAGACATAATTGGGAGAATGGAGTGCAACTATTAAAGCTGGAATTTAGCCAATTAAATTTTGGGAAAGGAGGAAGGGGCAAGGGGGTTGATAGGTTTTGATGGACTATGATTAGGTAGAGAGAGAAATGAAGGCAGGGAGACTGATGGAAAGTTTTTGTTGGAGCGCAAAATGAAGCCTAGGAATTGTAGTGGAAGTTCTTATTTACATGGATAAGAGGATGGAGTTGTGTTTTACAGTATATAAGATTCATTTTGGATATTGGAGTTGTGGAAAGCTCCAGGGTGTGATTGTGGGATTATTGGTTAACACAGGCTGGAGGTCATCATTGTAGCTGTTGAAGTCACCTAGAAGGATGACTGCAAAGGTGCAGAAGAAGACTGAACCAAGAACTAAAGCTTTTGAGTGGGAGTGACCAGGAAGTGAGTAGCAGGCTGTTAATGGGTAATAACAGCCAGTGGAAGCTCCTCAAAGAAAAATAGAGGTCTTTGCAAGAAGAAGGGAAACAATGGTTTGGAGATGGCACTGAAAATTAAGGACAACACTGACAGGTTGGGTGGTGTGTGAGAGAAAACTAGTTGAGAGGGCTACTGGATAAGCCTCTTCTGAGTGATAGCCAGCTTTCTTTGAAGGAAAGGAGCCAAAGAGGAGTTAGCCAGTGACAGATGGAAAGTTCCAGGGTGGAAGGGCTCCTGATTTAGGAGAGAGGTGGGAACTTGGTCAGATTACAGGTTTACTAAAAAGGTTGGAGTTTGGGTTAACATGGATGACTGAAATAAATGGGCACTGCAGTATCAATCGGCTTACTCCTGATTGCCTTTTAGAGGAGGAAGGGCAGTCCATTTTCATGGACTGTGGTGTTAACACTTCCAGGCAGCTTGTGGCAGCGTGGGAAATCATAGGATATGTTCAGGCTGAGGTTGACTGGAACCATCTAGGGGACAGAACAGTAGGTTTCCATGTTTCCTGGGAGGTTGAACTAGGTGGCCTTTGTGGTTACTTCCAACTTTCATGTTGAAAGGGCCTCCCGCTTTTTCAGTGCAGGTCATCCAATGGCAGATCTAGTGCCTTGAAGTTTCAATTTGAATGTTTGCCCTACCTGTTGGGAGTAACTCAACTGGGGCCGCAGGTCAGGAATTTCCCAAGATGGTATGGAGAAGATTATAAAAACTGTAAGTACTGGTTTCTGCAGGTAACTCTAGTGACTAGGTGGTAGAGTGAGGAAGATGTATAGGTGTGGGTGGGGCTTGGGGGTTGTAGGTGCAGGGCCAGCCTAAGGGATTTTACTCATCTTGCTCCAAATCTCTGTCCCCTTTCCACTTTGCCACCTCTCATACCTCTCATACCTCTCTAATTGTAGGAAGCCTCCCAGATACAGCTCCTTGTTCATTCTGTCTCTTTATAATTAATATAGAAAGAATGTTTTTAAGAGAATCAGGAGCTAGTTAGAAGCTAGTCATGTCTTTTTTTTTTTTTTTGAGACAGAGCCTCAAGCTTTCCCCCTGGGTAGAGTGCTCTGACATCACAGCTCACAGCAACCTCCAACTCCTAGGCTCAAGCAAGTCTCCTGCCTCAGCCTCCCAAGTAGCTGGGACCGCAGGTGCCTACCACAACACCAGACTATTTTTTGGTTGCAGCTGTCGTTGTTGGGCGGGTCTGGGCTGGATTTGAACCCGCCACCTTGGGTGTATGTGGCTGGTACCTTAGCCACTTGAGCCACAGGTGCTGAGCCAGCTAGTCATGTCTTTATCATTATTTTATTTAGTGATCTTAAGTAGATTGCTTACCCCTATAAGGTTTCAAGATCCTATAAAATAAAGGTTTGAAAATGGCTGATTCTGGCTTGAACCCTAAGGTGGCAGGTTCGAATCCAGCCCGGCCCTGCCAAACAACAATGATGGCTGCAACTAAAAAAAAAAAAAATAGCCAGGCGTTGTGGTGGGCGCCTGTGGTCCCAGCTACTTGGGAGGCTGAGGCAGGAGACTCGCTTGAGCCCAGAAGTTGGAGGTTGCTGTGAGCTGTGATGTCATAGCACTCTACCCAGGGGGACAACTTGAGGCTCTGTCTTAAAAAAAAAAAAAGAATATGACTGATTCTTTAGGATCTTTCTAGCTCCTATGTTTTTTTTGCTAAACCAGGCTGGCTGCTAGGCAACATAGTAGGTGCTTATATATATATATGTGTGTGTTTTTTAATTCTCATGATAACTCTCTAAAGTCAATAGGAAACTGAGGATCAGAAATTAAAGTAGCTTTTCTAATAGCCCAGAAATAGCCTACTTTCTTTTTGCTTAACCAGACCAAGTGGCTGGAGGCTGCATAGTGGGAGTGTCTTTTATGTGTTAGAAGGATACCCCTCAGCAAATTTAAGGTGCAGCATTCTAGTCCTCTGCCAAAGAAAATCTCCTGTCATAATTTAATTAAAGATCAAATTCTCATAACCAAGTGTCAAGGGCATACAGTACTCCCTAGTCCTGGATGGATCGTTGATCATGCCAGTTGCTCTGGTTTGCTCGAACTAAGAAATGTGATTAGTCTATGGAATAGGTTTTATTTCTTCTTCCATTCCCTCCTTCATTTTAAATAATGGCCTGAGGAGTTATCTGGCAGTAATATTAGACAGAGATTACCTAGTCCATTCTTTTGCCTTTGAAGTCAATGATGAAGTGTAAAGTAGTGATTCTTTTGCCACACAGCTATAATTTCAAGTCCCTGCCTCTGCTGCCCACAAGCTCTGTGACCCTGAATGACTGGCAGCATCTCTGAACCTTTGCTTCTTCTGTACTTGATCTTAGCCAAAAGGCGAAGAAGCGATGAAACTTTGCTTCTTCTGACTCCCCCCCCACCCCTTTTTTTTGTTGTTGAGACAGAGTCTCATTATGTCGCCCTGGGTAGAATGCCATGGTGTCATAGCTCACAGCAACCTCAAATTCTTGGGCTCAAGCACTTCTCTTGCCTGAGCCTCCCAAGTAACTGGGAGTATAGGTGCTCATCACAATGCCCAGCTATTTTTTTTTTTTTGTTGTTGTTATTGTTGTTTAGCAGGCCCTATAGCCAAAATCTTATTTGTAAAGATGATTAGTCCTACAGATTTTTTAGGGAAACAGTTTCTCAGAATTTCAGCAACTCTATTGGCAGTTTAGAGGACTCACTTAACCTCTAAGCCCCGTTGTGTAAGCTCAAGTCCTCATGGAGTTTTCTGTGCAGATGGATAGCAGCTGGGCTGTTTCTCCAGGCACCACCTCTTTTCTCATTGTCGTCTCTCCACAGCCTTGTATTTTAATCAGAAGTGTCATCTTTTATTTTTAACATGGGGCATTTATTCCCCAGCTCTAGAATGACATAGAAGGGACCATTTTTCTTGACTAGTGTTGTATGTGGTGCAAAATATAAAAGGCCTGCTGTGATCTGCAGTGTCCCACTTTTTCTGTCTTCCATTTTATGTTGCATTCTGCTGCATTGTACTTCACGTTTATGTTATTCTGTGGTTGCATTTGCCATCATCTTTCTTCATCAAAATTGTTCATTCGTTTATTGTCTGTTTTCATTTATTGTTCATTTCATTTATTGTCTATTGCTTGGACCTATCCCAGACCAATTAAATCAGAGATTCTGGGAGCAGAGTTCAAGCATTTATGTTTTCTGTCTTGATATTTCTCTTTCTTCTTTTTTTTTTCTATTATTGGGGATTCATTGAGCATACAAGAGACTAGGTTATACTGATTGCATTTGTTAGGTAAAGTCCCTCTTATAATTGCGTCTTGCCCCCAAAAAGTGTCTTACATACCAAGACTCCTCCCCCCTTCCTCCTTCCCTCTCTCTGTTCTTCCTTTCCCCCACCCCTCCCTCCTTTCTCTCTCTGCTCTCCTCTTCCCCCACCCCCACCATGTCATTAATTGTCCTCATATCAAAATTGAGTACATAGGATTCATGCTTCTCTATTCTTGTGATGCTTTACTAACAATAATGTGTTCCACTTCCATCCAGGCTAATACAAAGGATGTAAGGTCTCCATTTTTTTAATGGCTGAATAGTATTCCATGGTGTACATATACCACAGCTTGTTAATCTATTCCTGGGTTGGTTGGCATTTAGGCTGTTTCCACATTTTGGCAATTGTAAATTGAGCTGCAATAAACAGTCGAGTCCAAGTATCCTTATGATAAAAGGATTTTTTTCCTTCTGGGTAGATGCCCAGTAATGGGATTGCCGGATCAAATGGGAGGTCTAGCTTGAGTTCTTTGAGGGTTCTCCATACTTCCTTTCAAAAAGGTTGTATTAGATTGCAGTCCCACCAGCAGTGCAAAAGTGTTCCCTTCTCTCTGCATCCATATCAGCATCTGCAGTTTTGAGATTTTGTGATGTGGGCCATTCTCCCTGGGGTTAGCTGGTATCTCAGGGTGGCTTTGATTTGCATTTCTGTAATAATTTTAAGGATGATGAGCATTTTTTTCATATGGTTGTTAGCTATTTGTCTGTGTTCTTTAGAGAAGGTTCTATTCGTGTCTCTTGCCCATTGATATATGGGATTGTTGGCTTTTTTCATGTGGATTAATTTGAGTTCTCTGTCGATCCTAGTTATCAAGCTTTTGTCTGATTCAAAATATGAGAATATCCTTTTCCATTTTGTAGGTTGTCTATTTGCTTTGGTTGTTGTCTCCTAAGCTGTACAGAAGCTTTTCAGTTTAATTAAGTCCCATTTGTTTATTTTTGTTGTTGCAATTGCCATAGCAGTCTTCTTCATGAAGTCTTTCCCCAGGTTGATATCTTTCAGTGTTTTTCCTGTGCTTTCTTTGAGGATTTTTATTATTTTATACCTTAAATTTAAGTCCTTTATTCATCTTGAATCAATTTTTATGAGTGGAGAAAGGTGCGGGTCCAGTTTCAGTCTTTTATATGTGGATATCCAGTTCTCTTAGCACCATTTATTGAATAGGGGAGTCTTTCCCCCTCTGTATGTTCTTGTTTGATTTATCAAAGATTAGGTGGTTGTAAAATGTTAGTTTCATTTCCTGGTTTTCTGTTCGATTCCAACTGTCTATGTCTCTATTTTTGTGCCAGTACCATGCTGTCTTGACCACTATGGCTTTGTAGTACAGCCTAAAATCTGGTATGCTGATGCCCCCAGCTTTGTTTTTATTACTAAGAACTGCCTTAGCTATATGGGTTTTTTTCTGGTTCCATACAAAATGCAGAATCATTTTTTCCAAGTCTTAAAAGTATGATGTTGATATTTTAAAAGGGATAGCATTGAATTGGTAGATTGCTTTGGGAAGTATAGACATTTTAGCAATGTTGATTCTTCCCAGCCATGAACATGGCATGTTTTTCCATTTGTTAATATCCTCTGCCATTTCCTTTTTTATTGTTTCATAATTTTCTTTATAGAGGTATTTCACTTGTTTTGTTAGGTATATTCCTAGGTATTTCATTTTCTTTGAAGCTATGGTGAAGGGAGTTGTGTCCTTATCTTGGCTGTTATTGGTGTATACAAAGGCTACTGAGTTGTGGACATTGATTTTATATCCTGAGACATTATTGTATTTTTTGATGACTTCCAGAAGTTTTGTGATTGAGTCTTTGGGGTTCTCTAAGTATAAGATCATATTGTCAGCAAAGAGGGAGAGTTTGACCTCCTCTGCACCCATTTGGAATGCCCTTTACTTCCTTCTCTTGTCTAATTGTATTGGCAAGAACCTCTAGCACTATATTGAATAGTAATGGTGACAGAGGAGAACCTAGTCTGGTTCCAGTTCTAAGAGGAAAAGCTTTCAGTTTTACTCCATACAGTAAAATATTAGCTGTGGGTTTGTCATAGATAGCTTTGATCAGTTTAAGAAGTGTGCCACCTATGTCTATACTCTTCAGTGTTCTAATTAGAAAAGGATGCTGGATTTTATCGAATGCTTTTTCTGCATCTATTGAGAGGATCGTATGGTCTTTGTTTTTGCTTCTGTTAATATGGTGGATAACGTTTATGGACTTGTATATGTTAAACCAGCCTTGCATCCCTGGGATGAAAGCTACTTGATCATGGTGTACGACTTTTTTGATGATAAGTTGTAATCTATTGGCTAGGATTTTATTGAGAATTTTGGTATCTATATTCATTAGTGAAATTGGTCTGAAATTCTCCTTTTTAATTGTGTCTTTTCCTAGTTTTGGTATCAGGGTGATATTTGCTTCATAGAAATGTTGGGGAAGATTCTTTGCTCTTCAGTTTTTTGGAATAATTTCTGCAGTATGGGAATAAGCTCTTCTTTGAAGGTTTGATAGAATTCTGGTGTGAAGCCATCCAGACCAAGGCATTTTGTTGTTGGAAAATTTTTTTATAGTTTCTTTGATCTTGGTGCTTGAAATTGGTCTGTTTAGGAGCTCTGTTTCATCTGCGCTAAGTCTAGGAAGAGGGTGTCATTTCAAATAATGACCCATTTCTTTCACATTGTCAAATTTCTAGGCATAGAGCTTCTGGTAGTATTCAGAGATGATCTCTTGTATCTCGGTGACATCAATTGTTATTTCCCCTTTATCATTTCTGTTTGAGATTACTAGAGATGTTTATTTTCTATTTCTCGTTAGTCTGGCCAAAAGTTTATCTATTTTATTTATTTTTCCAAAAACTAACTCCTTGTTTCATTAATTTTCTGAATGATTCTTTTGTTTTCAATTTCATTGATCTCTGATTTAATTTTGGATATTTCTTTTCTTCTGCTGGCTTAGATTGTTCCTTTTCCAGTTCTATAAGATGGCTTGTGAGTTTGTTGATGCACTCTCTTTCTGTTTTTTGAATGTAGGCATCTAAAGCAATAAATTTTCTTTTCAGAACTGTTTTTGCAGTATCCCACAGGTTTTGGTAGCTTGTGTCTTCATTGTTGTTATGCTCACGGAAGTTAATGATTTCCTCTTTTATTTCTTCCTGCACCTAACTGTCATTCAACAGAAGGTTATTTAATTTCCATGCCTTTGTGTGGGGTTGAACGTTTTTTTTTGTTGGAATTGAGTTCCTCCTTCAGTGCCTTGTAGTCTAAGAAGATACAAGGTAAAATTTCAATTCTTTTGATTCTGTTGAGGTTTGCTTTATGTCCTAGGATATGATCAATTTTGGAGAATGTTCCCTGGGTGATGAGAAGAATGTATATTCTTTATCTTTGGGATGGAGTGTTCTATATGCGTCTATCAAGCACAGTTATTCTAGAGTCTCTTTTAAGTTCCTTATGTCTTTGTTTAATATCTGTTAGAGAATCTGTCCAGCTCTGTAAGAGGAATATTAAAGTCTCCTGTTATTATTGTGTTACAGGATATCATATTGCTCAGACAGAGTAAGGTCTCTTTCAAGAATCTGGGAGCATTTAAATTGGGTGTATATATATATAGAATGGAAATGTCTTCTTGTTGTAGTTTTCCCTTGACCGATGTAAAGTGACCATCTTTGTCTTTTTGACTTTAGTTGCTTTAAGTCCACATGTATCTGAAAATAAGATCACAACCTGTCTTTTCTTCTGAATTCCGTTTGCCTAAAAAATTGTCTTCCAACCCTTAACTCAGAGTTTTAATTTGTCTTTTGAAGCTAGGTGTGTATCCTGCAGATAGCAAATGACGGCTTGTTGTTTTTAATCCAATCAGCCAATCTGTGCCTCTTTAGTGGGGAATTCAAGCCATTAACATTTATTGAGATAATTGATAAGTGTGGTGGTCTTCTATTCATCTTATTTTGTTTGAGTCCATTGCTTAGTTTTATCTTTTGCATTATTGTGGAAGTTAGGTTCTGTCTCTTAATTTCTAAGTTCTTACTTTGCTGTTGATCCATTGTGATGGTTAGTGTGTAGAACAGGTTAAAGTATTTCCTGTACAGCTGGTCTTGTGGTGTATTTCCTCAATGTTTGTATATCAGTAAATGATTTGATTTCTCTGTGAATTTTAAAGCTTAGCTTAGCAGGATATAGAATTCTGGGCTGGAAATTGTTCTGTTTAAGTAGATTAAAGGTAGATGACCATTGTCTTCTTCCTTGAAAAGTTTCATTAGAGAAGTCTGCAGTCACCCTGATGGATTTGGCCCTGTAGGTCAACTGGTGCTTACTCCTGGCAGCTTGAAGAACCTTTTCTTTCTTTCTTTTTCTTTCTTTTTTTTTTTTTTTTTTGAGACAAAGCCTCAAGCTGTCCCCCTGGGCAGAGTGCCATGGCATCACAGCTCACAGCAACCTCCAACTCCTGGGCTCAAGCGAGTCTCCTGCCTCTGCCTCCCAAGTAGCTGGGACCACAGGCACTTGCTGCAACACCTGGCTATTTTTTGGTTGCAGCCATCATTGTTGTTTGGCGGGCCCAGGCTGGATTCAAACCCACCACCTTAGGTGTTTGTGACTGGTGCTTTAGCCACTTGAGCCACAGGCGCCGAGCCAGAATCTTTTCTTTTGTCTTGACTTTGGA
>CAUYTI010156134.1:0-32801 GCA_963575145.1 Galago senegalensis | reverse complement strand
GGCTCGGCACCTATAGCTCAACCGGCTAAGGCGCCAGCCACGTACACCTAAGGTGGCAGGTTCGAATCCCCAGCCTGGACCCGCCAAACAACAATGACGGCTGCAACCAAAAAAAAAAAAAAAATAGCCGGGCGTTGTGGCAGGCGCCCGTGTTCCCAGCTACTTGGGAGGCGGAGGCAAGAGACTCACTTGAGCCCAGGAGTTGGAGGTTGCTGTGAGCTGTAATGCCATGGCACTCTACCCAGGGTGACAGCTTGAGGCTCTGTCTAAAAAAAAAAAATCATAACAATAATATCTGTGTTGAGAGGACCTTATGATGACAAAGGAGGAAATGTGTAGGAAATGCCTAGCATGAGGGCACAAACTTAGGTCACGACTACCATCACTCATTCCTCCTCTCTTTACTCAATGTCTACATCTGATTAAAAAAATCATTGCCATATATCCTTTCATAATAGTTGTGTAAACAGTCGTCATACACTTTATGTGTTATTTTAAATGCATGCAAGAAGTGTGCCATTTAAATGAACCCCACAGGAACTCCTGCTGTAAGGCGTGAGATCCTGGGCATATGAATATTAATCTACAAAGGTGTCTGCGCTGCTCATCTGTATGCATGGTCACGTTCTAATTATTTAAGGGAGACATCACTGCCATCAGCTCAATGAGTCCCTGTTTTCCATCTTTGTTGTACTCAGTCCCATTGACGGGTTACCTCGTTCTCTGATTCTTAGACAATGCCTGAATTACTTGAGAATATTTTGGTTCTCCCAAGCACCACAATGTGACAACACAAAGAAAAATAGAGAAGGAAATGAATTCTATCATCAACAATGCCCAGGTGCAAAGAAAAAACAAACACAGATACATTTGATTCTACAAGCAGTGTTTGGCAGGAGCCTGCATGGTGGGGTGGCACCAGCTTTGAGGTCCAGCAACCCTGGCTCCCAATTCCAGCTCTTCCGATCCCAGCTATGGTGTAAGACCTAAAATTAAGGATCAATATCTTGTGCTGCTGCCTGGACACCTGGTGACACTGGGAGTGTCTCAAAGTTCCCCTCTCAAAGATAAGGTCTCTTAGACCAACAACTCTACAAATGGGGGGACCAGCATAGTTCCTTTGTATCCCTCTTGATAAGCCTCCCACGGGCCCTCCTGTTCATGCCAATCCCAACTGCAGTCTCACGGGACCAGTGTGGCATGTGGTACCCTCCTCCAGCAGCTGTGAGTATGAGCCATCCGCCTAGGGTCAGCCATTGTATGTTCAGCCACTCCCATACCAATGGCACGCTTAAAGCACCAGCTCTGTGAACTTGGCCAAACTCTCTGAGCAATGGTTTTGTCATATTCTAAAGAATAATAAAAAGCTTCTTGCCAAGAACTACTCCCCCACCCCCAAAATAAACATAAAAGCAAAGAGATAAATAATGACCAAGACTGGACTACATGTTCCACCCATTCCCTTGCATTCACAAATAAACAACATTTAGATTCCTGCAGAAGGGACAGGCTAGAATCCTTCTAACTCTAATATATGAATTATGATTAATCAGTGATCAGTGGGGTACAGATTAAAACTATAAAGCTATCTGCATAAGAATGACAAATACATCAGCAGGAGAGTGTTGTGTGGTGCAGGAAGGGCAGAGAATTTGCCCTACATGCAGAATTTAAATGATCGTTGGTGCTCTCCAAGCACTGTCTTGAGAAGGCTCTAGCAGCAGCAGGCTGTGATTGATTAGTGATGTCTGCCACCGGCAGAGAAGTGGGCTAATAATATAGCAGGCTGATGGCATAGGTGGCCCTCCCTCCTTAGCAGGAGGAAGAGTCACATTTCACACAGAGCACTGGGGCTCTAGTCAGCCCCCCTGTCAGAGCCTCAGTCTCTATCTGTAAGGTAAGAGAACTTAACTCAATGACCTCTGAGATCCCACCCTCTCCTTTCTTGCCTGGTCTGCTTTAACTTAGTGAAATCACATTCTGGGAGCGGCTAGGATGGGGCCATGAGGCTGCTGACCTCAGAAAAGGGAGAGAAGAAAGCCATCCCCACCACTCCTTGGCTAACTATATTTTTTGCCTGATTAACCCTTAAAATCCTATCAGGTTTGACTCCAAAGGAAGTGTCAAAAGCAAAGGATTTGCTGTAAGCTGCATGTGCTCTCTGCAACAGCACCTACAGTGCAAGAATCATGCCCTTTATTCCAGCAAGGCTTGGATCTGGGAAGCAAAGCCAGAGAAACCAAAGTTCCTGCTGGGGCCCTGTGCACATTCCCTCCCAAATTCCCTGGGGAGGAGGAGCTCTCCTGGCTGGCAGGAGGAAGGTGGGAAGCAAATCCACAATCCTTTCCCCTCCAAGGAGCAGAAACAACAGCTGAGCTCCGGGGGAGAAAATGGCTCAGGCTGGTCTCTCTTCAAAGAGGCCCAGATCCCTTTTCAATAAAATAGCCTTTAATCACTTTAAAGATTTTATTAAAAATTCCCCATGGACCAATTACAGGCAATGTTTCCTCACCATGATCTATCCAGAAATCGTGCCCAAGTCTTCACATGCCACAGGCTGAGGATGCTCCTGCGGCCTGCTGTCTCTCCTCCTGTCTCCCAGTGCGTCTGTCTCTGGGTCTGATTCTGGGCATGTAGATGTCCCTGTGCCAATCTCTGTCTCTCTGTGACTTGGCCTCTCTCTATTTATCTGTACCTACATGCTATCCCCACCCGCTGTTCTCTGTTCCCCACTTGATGTTTTCCTCCTCTTGTTCTCTACCTGCCTCACTCTGCCCTTTTGGGCCACTCTCCTGCCACCCCACCTTCCTCTCTGAGATCCTTCTTTCTCTCTCTCCACTCCTAGTCTGTAGGCATTCCTTTTATTCTTTATGCCTTCAAGAAATCTTTTCCAACTTGGAATGACTGCCAAAGCTAGCCAAAAATTCCTTGGAAACACACCCTCTCAGCTATTTTTGCATAAGGCAACTTATTTACAAAACATTATTACAATAATTAACAGAAACAATTTAAAACAGCAATCATAGCCTCTGGTCCCTGGAAACCAGCACATAGAAATTAGTCAGTGTTCCTTTCTTGCCCCTAGACCCCAGGAGAAAATACACACCACAGAGCTTTCTGCCTTTCACCGCAAATGATTAACCCTTAAGACACTACCAACCTTGTGGCCTCTTTTAGTGCATGTTAAAAAGGCAAGACACAGCAAGCTAGGCCCATGTTAAACTGCATGTGTAAATTAACACTTGATAGAACTATTTAGCACATACCTCACCAGGAGCATTACTTAAGATGATGGCATTTTAGAACATTTTTCCAGGAAAAAACTGTATTCATTCAGTTATACAAACAGATATTAAGCACCCTTTGTTTTTGAGGGCTGACATAAGAATACCAGGCCTCCCCTACCCCAAAGGCATTTAAATACTGATGGAGGAAACAAATAGCCAAACAGAACACTATTCCATATTTGCTAAAGACAGTAAGAAAAGGCGTGTGGTCAGGAGGACCCACACAGTGACTTCCAAGCTTACTTTTTGGGTCACTAAGTGTGGTCAGGAGAACCTACCTACACAGTGACTTCTAAGCCTACTTCTTGGGTCAGTAAGTGTGGTCAGGAGGACCTACCTACACAGTGACTTCTAAGCTTACTTCTTGAAAGATGGGTTCATCACTGAAAGCCAGCAGACAGAAGGAGACGCTGGCATTGTGATTAATGCCAAATTTTGATTAACGCTGCATATTTCCCAAAACATTATTTGAAAATACTTCCTCTAAGATCCATCTGCTTTAACCCTCATAAGCACAGTGCCAGGCACCTCTGGGGTCCCTGATCCAGGCTCGTCAAGCATCAGTGAAGGAGTGAATGGTGGGGAGGTCCTGCGTGTGCAGCCATCATGCCTTATCTAATCTCTGCAGCCTGGGTCTGGCTTCTAGCACACCTGTAGGTGTGCACCAAATGAGTCTCTGGACGAGGCAGGAAGCGGAGGCATCAGTATCCTCCTCTGATAGATAATTAAAGTAAGACAAAAAATAATCCCCTGGCCATGTCATCCAGCTAATTAGGAAAGCTGTTGAAAATAGAACAGTAGTTGCTTATCTACTATGAGATTCCTACCACCCAGTATATGCACTATTCTCTTTAATACCGATTTGTTTCTTATCCCAAAGAATATGCGCTTCAAGATCCATCTTCAAAGGTTTGTCTAACCAAACAGAAGCAGAAAGCATGCTAGGAATGGAAGTTTTCCAATTGCCCTGCTCAAAGAGTTCCTCTGTTTATACCTCAGACTATTTCCAGAATCAAGCTCTCCAATTCATTTGTTCATTCGTTCATTCACTCACCAAGCAGGCACTCATGCTCAGACACCTATGCCCTGCCAAGCTCTGTGCCATGTGCTGACACAGAGGGTGAGGGCTCGCCTTGGCCTGGGCAGCTGACTGTCCTTCAAAGACCATCTCAACCAGAGGGGCCTCTTGCTTCTTTCGTAAACTAAGGAAATAATTCCTAATTTTTCATAGAAATTCATGTTCAGTGTGTGCTTTGGTTAGATTTCCACCCCCAGATCTTCCTTTATAAGCATCATTTGGAATTACTTTAACAAACACTAATCCCAATTCCATCTCAGACGAAGTAAATCAGAATCTTTAAGGTGGAGAAGAGTATCAATGGGGCATCACACATGTTTAAAGTACCCAAGCAGTTCTTATGAGCAAGCACTTCCGTAGCACCCTCTCAGTGGCATGGTATAAAAAGGCTACAGAATCAGGAGTCCATGGCCCCAGTGCCAGCTGCAGGTGCTCCACCAACCTGCCACAGGACATTGGGCCGACCACTTACCTTCCTCAGGCTCAGTTTTCTCCTGTGTGAAATCAAGGAGTTGACCTAAGAGCTCCACCAGCAGGGCCTTTGGAGCTGCCCTCATCTTAGTTCTAACCTGCTTATGGCCACTCACTCCAGAAGATACCGACAGCAGCACTGGAGACCCCAGCTCCACAGGCTCCTCCTGTGCACTCAGAAGAGTAAGTCTGTTCTAGAAAGTGTTTGCTCTTTGGGGCACATCTCCCCAGGGGATAAAAATGGGAAGATTTTCCCACAAACTCTCACAAGGTCACAAATGAATATACCTCAAGAGTGGATCAATTTGCCCTTCCCCCCTCCGTCCCCACACACCCATCCTGCCTTAGACTTGGGGTGTCAGTAAAAGGCGGCTTGGGAGGAGCAGCTGGCCCTTGCTGTTCCTCACGTGTCCACACCTCCCCAGCCTCTCCCGCTGTTCTCCCCCTGCCCATGAACGTGCCACATGACGGAGATCACCTGGTTCAGCTTGGCTTTGTGCCTGAGAACCACCACCAACTCATCTCTACCCTGACCATACCAGGTTCCAGAACCTTCCCTCCTCTAACTGCCCCCAAGTCGTGCCTAATCTAACTCCTCCCAATTTCCCTGAGGCCTCGGATACCCTATTACCCCATGGCACGATTCTTCCACCCTATCAGGTCCCACGTACCCTCTGTTTCCTGACAGAGCTGTGTCTTCCTCATCAGTGTGGAGCAACTCCAGCCTCCCTCACCTGCTCCCACCTACACCAGAATCACACTCTCCCAAAATCCAGAGAGACTGGGACAAGAAGGATCAGTCATCTCACTCCAGGGCTCCATCCTGCTCCAACATTCCTGCAAAATGACCCTCCACCTTCCACTGCTCAGAGCTAGAGGACACACAGGATGCCCTGACCAGCTCTAGTCTCTAGGAAGGTCCCTGCCATCCCTGCAACACCTGAGTCTGCTCCTCTCAGCACTCAGCTCAGCAGGAGCAGGGGAGGGTATGCTCTCCAGGCTGGCCTCTTCTGGCTCAGCAGCTCATGCAGCCCAGCTTACTGAGAAAGGACCCCATGTACCATTCATGTACAGACCAGACTGTGTCAGCTGTGGTCCAGACTAGGAGGAGAGGGGAATCAATAATGCTTTCAGGGCACATCTAGAGATGCCTCATTTCGTAGCCCCATTGAAAAATTTTTCACCCTTCCTACTGAGGTAGTATCTCATCTCACACAGAGACCCAAGAGGAAAGAACACACAAGGCCAGCCCTGTGCTCCCCCACCAGGCACCTGCCAAGACCTTCCTATCTATGCTCTTAAAGTAGATCCAAGGATTCATATCTCGTTTATGTTTCCCTTACTAAATGTGCAGCCTTGGGCAAGTGACGTCACATCTCTAGGCATCAATATCACTTTCTCTTAACTGATTTTAACAACATCTACCTCGTGGGGTTGTTGGGAGGAATCATTGAGAACCATATGTGAAACATTTACTGAGTTCATTTCACTGAACTTGATTCATGTCCAAAGTTCCTGTTAATTCTTCATTGACCCAAAAGAGAAATTCACATTCCCACAGGACCACATCAAGTATGGATACTTATCATTATATCCATAGCACCGGGGATGGGACAGGGATCTTGGCAGGCCCTGCGTGGAGGTCTGACAGTGAACTGGAATTGAGTTAATCAGGGTCAGAGCAGGACTCCACGGCAACTCCACTCTCCAGTGCTAGTGATGGGACCAGCTAAGGCTTCCAGGGCCTAAGGTAGAAATGAATACAGCAAAACCCCAAGACACAGAGCAAACTAAAGCCTGTCAAAATATTGGACATTATTTTCAAGTCCAGAGTTAAATCAATCAAGAATTTATTTAAATAAAGTTGAGCAGTGAGACTAGATTTAAGGGCATGCACAATTTCCTATATTGTAACATACCTACTCTACCAGCCTCCTAAACTCCTTCCGAAACTTTCCTTTCTGTTCTATACTGGACTCTATAGGCACAGTGACCCTTCTAATGCAAACCCAGTTGCCGCACTGCCCTGCATAACCACTCCCCCCTCATTCTGTTTACACAATGTAGGACTCTGTCCTTCATCACAGCCTGCCTACCTCTCCTTCTCACATCCCATTTCTGTCTGTCCTTAATCCAGACATACTGCATTTACTCACATTTTACCAAATCCTTTATTTAGATGCCAGTGTTCCCCACTAGACTAAAAGATCCCCTGAGGGCCAGAATCAGTGTGTCTTGCTTGACCCAGAAACAGGTAAAGAGCTCAGGAATTGTTCATTGAACAAATGACCCACTTCATACTAAGAATAATGTGCCACCAGTGGAAGAGAATACACCAAGAGAAACAGCAACTGCAGAACCCCAAATTCGGCTCGGCGCCTGTGGCTCAAGCGGCTAAGGTGCCAGCCACATACACCTGAGCTGGCAGGTTCGAACCCAGCATGGGGCCTGCCAAACAACAATGATGGCTGCAACCAAAAATTAGCTAGGTGTTGTGGCGGGGGGTGGGGGGCGCCTGTAGTCCCAGCTACTTGGGAGACAGAGGCAAGAGAATTCCTTGAGCCCAGGAGTTGGAGGTTGCTATGAGCTGTGATGTCATGGCACTCTACCCAGGGCGACAGCTTGAGGCTCCACCTCAAAAAAAAAAAAAAAAAAACCAGAACTCAAAATTCTGGATTAGATGCAATCATAAATAATTTAAAATAATAATAACCAGGCATGGTGGCTCACGCCTATAATCCTAACACTCTGGGAGGCCCATGCAGGTGCACTGCCTGAGTTCCTGAGTTCAAGACTAGCTTGAGCTAAAGCAAGACCTTGTTTCTGCTAAAAACAGAAAAACTAGTCAGGTTTTGTGGTGGTCACCTGTGGTCCCAGCTACTGAGGAGCCTGAGGCAAGAGGACTGCTTGAGCCTAGGAGTTTGACGTTTCCATGCCATATGATGCCAGACACTGTAGCCAGGGCACCAGAGTGAGGCTCTGTCTCAAAATATATAAATAAAATCATCATTTTTTCTACATAGTAGATGAAGAGTCCCCATTTTGTGTTTCTACAGTTATTGCCCTTTCAGGGTGCAAAGTATCATAACTGGGGTCAAGGGTCTTTTAGTATTGGAAGAGAATCTGAAGAGGCATCCTGAATTCTCCAGGAGGTTATGTCATGCTTTACTGGATCGAAGATGTCCTGGAAGTCAACCCCTGTCATCTGGATCATAATCCCCTACCAGTTCCTCATTCAAGGAGAAGCCACCAGCAGCCACTGTGCTATAGAGAACAGCCCCCCGCTGATGTGAGTTTGTCCTGACTCAGGGGAAGGTGGGCACAGCCAGATGCTTCTCCATTTCCTTCCTTTAGGGTCTGTTTTCATTTCAAGCCATCAAATATATGTTCATCTCCAACCATGGACATGGACGTCTAATTTCTAAAAGTTACTACACAGAAAATAAGATCAAAACATGTTGGGAGTACTGGACGCTGCGGTTGTAGGAGTCCAAGGAAGCTAATAAGCATGCAATAAATTGATGATTGTTTTGTTTTTGTAGCTATTTGTAGGTGGTTATTAAAAAATAAACTATTATTTCCATGACATTTTAACATCACTAATTTGTACTCAATCTTTCCATCACCCTATCCTGCTTGGTTTTTCTCCATAGATTCTTTTTCCCTGTTTAATTATGACATTTTCTTACATCTTATATATGTGTGTGTGTATATGTAACACATACGTGAAACGTTCCCTCAGCGAGAAGGCACATCCATGAATGCAGAGGTTGTTTCTCATTCTTTTGCTCACAGATACATTCCAAGCACCTACGCAGATGCTGGATAAGTATTTTCTGAATGAGTGAGTCAGATAGGTGGCCATCACAACCCTCTAAGGCAGGCCTTTTTATCCCCATTATATAAAAAAGGGAGACACAGAGAAGTTAAAGGATTTCTCAAGATTACACCTCAAACTCAGATATAGCTTACTCTAGATCAACTAAGATTTTTAAGCCAAATCAAAAAACGATGGGAATGCAGGAAACTTCCAGGAGCTGTGTCAGGTAAGATGAAGGGGCTGATATGATGCTTGTGGGCGATGCTCAGACGTGGACAAGGAGACGCTGTGCACGGCCTACGGGCGAAGGAGGCGCCGTGCAGGGCCTACGGGCGAAGGAGACGCTGTGCACGGTGTGCAAGGTCTACAGGCGAAGGAGACACTGTGCAGGGCCTACGGGCGAAGGAGACGCCGTGCACGGCCTACGGGCGAAGGAGGCGCCGTGCAGGGCCTACGGGCGAAGGAGGCGCCGTGCAGGGCCTACGGGCGAAGGAGGCGCCGTGCAGGGCCTACGGGCGAAGGAGACGCTGTGCAGGGTCTACGGGCGAAGGAGACGCCGTGCAGGGTCTATAGGCGAAGGAGACGCCGTGCAGGGCCTACGGGCGAAGGAGGCGCCGTGCAGGGTCTACGGGCGAAGGAGACGCCGTGCAGGGTCTATAGGCGAAGGAGATGTTGTGCAGGGTCTACGGGTGCAGGGTCTATAGGTGAAGGAGACGCCGTGCAGGGCCTATGGGCGAAGGAGACGCTGTGCAGGGCCTACGGGCGAAGGAGACGCTGTGCAGGGTCCACGGGCGAAGGAGACGCCGTGCAGGGCCTATGGGCGAAAGGCCTATATGCCTCTGGCCAAAAAAGCTGCTTGAGAGAGAGCAGTGAAAAGACTGTGTGCAGGCATACTTGTGAGCAACTGAGGCAGAATCCCATATGGCCTAAAAATCCCTGACCTAAGGTCAGCCTGGTCGGTTACAGGTGTAAAACCCCCCTGACTTAAGGTTGGCCTGGTCAGTTGTGGGTGTAAAACCCTCCTGATTTAAGGCCCACGTGGGAGTGGAGGTTTGCATACAAATTTCTGTGTGCCCTAGAAGTTTCTTAATTATGCTTTGTTTTAAAGATCGAAGTAACTGCCTCCAAATAGCAAGGTCAGTAGGACAGACTTTCAAACTGTCTCTTTCCTCCACAGTCTCAGGCTTCATCAGATAAGAACAAAAGAAGTAATGGCTAACAACATGTTCTCCATTAAGTTATGTTAAACCGGGTTATGTTGAAAGTGTTATGCTTAAAGGTGTATGTTGGGTGGATTATCAGATTACTAGGGAGGAGCTACTTATGAGGTAGTTAGTCACAAGATGTTTGAATGGATTAATGAAGTCATTGATGTCCAATGGGCATGTGCAGAATGAAGTCATTGATGTCCCATGCACATGTGCAGAGGGATTATAATGAATATCAGTGAGGTCACTGACGCATAGCACACATGTACAAGATTGACTATATAAACCAACAGTAAATAAAGCTCGCCGTTTTGCCTGAGAGAGCGAATGGTAACCTTTATTTAAAATACAATTTAAGTAAGTGTGCTTATTCCTTGCAACATCGCTTTTCTGTGATACCCTAACAGCAACAATGGTCCATATCAAATGCCTACTGTGGACAGCAGGTGCTGGAAGAGTGAGAGAAAAACAGATTTGTGGGCATGGAAACCAGGGAAGGCTTCAGAAAGGAGGTGACCAAGAACCCAGATGTCTCTACAAGGCTGGGCAGGAACTGGTATTACAGGGAAACAAAGTGAACTGCTGTAAGTTTTCTGAAAAGTTTCTGTCTTCAATGTTCTGCTCTCTGGACCTACAGACCACCATGAATGCAACTTCTTCACTCCTTAGACATTTACTGAGCAGCACACACCAAGTTCCAGGGGTCCTGTCCCAAAGCTGGGTGTGCAGGGATGAACTGGCATGGGGCCCGGTGGGGGCACAAGCCCGTAAGCTAAGAAAGGACGTGAGAAGTTCAAGGAGCCTTTGTAGGGCACCCTGGCCCACAGATCCAATGCTTGCACTGATAATTATTTTATTTTATTCTTTAAAATGTTAACGTATTCCTATTTCCAGCACATAATAGACGCTCAGATATTCTGTGGACTGTAATAGTAGTCAGTGAAGGCACATGAACAGGTTTGGGGTTGGTTCTTCAGAGCAGGGAAGTGAAGCTCAGAGCTACCATGCCAGCTGACTTCCATCCTTCCCAGTCAGTCAGAGGCTGGAATGACTCGCCCTGCAGATGAGGAAATAACAGCTCAGAGAACTTAGAGAACTGCCTAACAAATGCAGGACCCAGATGAGCCCAACTCTGTGTGACTTTACCCCTGTAAGCTACACTCTATGTAGCACCACTGGGGGACACATTCTTATCTCTACTTTATTGATGAAGGAACTGAGAGTAATTCGCCCCCAATCAAACTGGACTCAAGCACAGACAGAGTAGCAAAGGGAAACTAAGTAAAAAGAAAGTAACTGTAGACCATTTTTTCATGCAATCCTGCCCCAGCTCTATGAGAATTGGCCCCAGAAAGAGGGGTAGGGTCCAAATTTACTAAATGGCTTTTTTATAACAATTCATTATGAATTTATTCCATGAAATCTCTTGCCTTCATTACAACAGAAGTCTTAATTATGTTCGATAATCAAGATTTTCACGTAATACACACTCTGTTGACATAAAGCCAGATAAGATAACCTCTTGAGTCAACACAGTTTCTTAGGTAGGTTTTAATTTACTTTAATTAGAGATGCTTCACTCTGCTGAGCTAGCAGCAAGTGGTATTATCAAGAAAAATTTAAAGTAATACTTAAAATTGGAAATGAACCCTGATTTTTACACTACCACATCCAAATACTATAAAGAAGTTACATGTTATATAAACTGTTATCCTACAAAATAGAAAATATTTTAATTTGATCATGTAAGTCACCATGATTTAGTGTTACTTTTAATATTTCTTAAATGACTTTCAATATTTCTAGATCAGTATCTAGATCATGCAGAATATCTTAAGTTCTTTCAAATTTTAATGCTTGTAAATTATGAAGAAAACCAAAAATAGCAATATGTTATTAATTTTGTTTAAATATTTCTTTAAATGACAGTATGCCTTGACTTAAAATGAAAGGGAAAATAGCTTCTGTGGACACTAGTTTGGAGATCATTTTTACATGAATCTTCTTTGAGGAAATACAGCTCAGAGAAATATTTTTGTTTTGTTGTTTCAATTTTCTTATATTTTACAGAAATGTCATTTCTTTTTTTTTTTTTTTTGAGTTTTTGGCTGGGAGCTGGGTTTGAACCCACCACCTCTGGCATATGGGGCCGGTGCCCTACTCCTTTGAGCCACAGGAGCCGCCTAGAAATGTCATTTTTTTGTTGCATATTTCATATGTGTTCCTTTTGATTCTCCAAATTAAAAAAAAATTAATATTTTAGAAGTAAAACAGCCAAAATTTTAACTTTTTTTTCTTATTTTTTTGGTTTTTCCAGGAGGACCAGAAAAGCACAGGGAAAGCCCTTGTTTGTGGTCAGTTCTCACTGGGCTCCAGCCGTCCAAAGGTTGGTCTGGGAGAGACCCTCCCACCGGGTTACAGATTTCCACCCATGTGTACAATCAGCTTAGGCAAGTTTCCGAGTCCCCCATCTTTGGCCTGCTCTTTCTTTTTTTTTTTTTGAGACAGAGCCTCAAGTTGTCCCCCTGGGTAGAGTGCCATGGCATTACAGCTCACAGCAACCGCCAACTCCTGGGCTCAAGCGAGTCTCCTGCCTCCGCCTCCCAAGTAGCTGGGACCACAGGTGCCCGCCACAACGCCTGGCTATTTTCTGGTTGCAGCTGTTGTTGCTTGGCGGGTCTGGGCTGGGGATTCGAACCTGCCACCTTAGGTGTACGTGGCTGGCGCCCTAGCCGGTTGAGCTATAGGCGCTGAGCCTTTGGCCTGCTCTTTCAAGCCAGATTTGAAATAGTCTCTGTGCCTCAGTTTCCTAATATATAAAATGGGGACCAGTAGTGTCTCTCTGCCTACCTTACAGACAAAGAATACTGAATGTGTCTGCTCTTTGAAAAATCAAATTTCTACTTCTAACACTTAATTTAGTTTGCACACAGAATGTGCCATTTTTGCCATGTATAATATGCATATTTTTGCCCCAATTTTTGAATGTATGTTATACCTGGGTAGTACTATTTGTATGTTATACCTGGGTAGTACTATTTGTTACCAATGCACACAATTTCTTATAGCTTGTATCCATTCTTAGGTTTTGTAATTATTTGTTATATAAAGTTTTTCAAACCATAACATGTTAAAAAATAAATTCTAAAATTCCATTATAATATAAAACACAAGTATGTAAATATAAACAAATAAAAAGCTGAATCAAAAAAATTAAGATGAAAGATTTTTTCCTGAAAGTTTGGGCCAAAAAGTGGGTACACATTATATGTGGGAGCACATGCTACATGGCGAAAATGGTAATATTACTTATACATGTTCGTTGATAAATACTTTCAATATGCCATGCTCATTTGATAAAACAACTTTATTCTTTCCCATCACTGTTTTTGACACTAAAACACCTTTTGACTCCTCTGACTCAGTTTTCAGGACATACCAGCTTCATTTATATCTAGGTAGCGTGGGACAAAGACATCTTTTGAAGCCATCCAAAAGATGGCTGAAACTCCATCACCTTAGGCCCCCAAAGCCTGTTCATTTCTGAGGGTGCCTTACAGTATAACCACTGACTCTACTGATGCTTTTCTTTCAGAGTTCTTTACAATGATTGTTCATGACAATTTAACTTGCATTTATGAGATTATCGCCCCAGGAAAAATGATTAAATTCATTAAACAGCTCTGTATGTGTGTGTGTGTGCACGCTAAAACAATTCCACTAAGGGACTGCTACAAGTTTTTAAAACTAGCACATACTATAGTCATATCACAGGCAAATATGCTTTACTCACATAGTAATTTGTTGTCATAAAATAAAACAATTGCCACAGTGCCCTGTAATATAAATTTTGTAAGGACTCAGTTTTAAGGATATTCTTCTTATGATAAATACATTTGGGAAAAAACCACCTTCTATTCAGGCCTCTGAGTATCTGATGTAACACTAAAATTCCTGCCCCTGTCCCAACCTCTCAGAGGTCCTCAGATACACAGAAATCTCTTCTTGTAACTTGGACTAAGCTGTCTCAATCCTGGAGCTCTTGGCCTGCTTCCAAATGCAGGAAAAAATAGTGGCAGGATTCAAGGCCTCTGCCCTGGTTCCACCCTGTCCATTCCTCCTTTCACCTGTTTCCTGAGGATCAGCAAAGCCTGGTTTCTCTGTGGTCTGTGACGACCAGCAGGAGGTATGCTCAGAACCCAAGGCATTTGGCCAGGCTCCTCACCCAGGGGAGAATCCCTACAGAGTGTGGCAAAGCTGCTTGGACCTGGGCCAATGCACCTCTGAGAGTGAAGATGTCAGCTGGTAGGACAGCCCTGGCTCTGGTGGTCTGGTGCTCTCTTTGGAGCTCATGGAGAGAAATTTAGCACTGGGGAGAGAGACAAGGACACTGAGCTCAGATCAATGAATGTGGTCACAGTCAGATGCTCTAAAGGCAACTGCCAGGCCTTGTTTCTGATCACTAGCAGGGCTGGAGAAAAGTCTAGGCCACAACTTTTAGGGGGTCTTGAAGAAGAGACTCAAGCTATAGGTGCAGTTCTATGAGATGACCTTGAGAGCCATTCCAATCAGACACGTAAGATGTTTACCAGTTGGGGACAGCCTGCAGCCACACCATCGTGGAACCAAAATCTGGCTTCCCTTTGGACCTTCTTTGTAGCAGCCCATATAGCCTATGGCTAGGAGGAGTGAGAGTTATAAGAAATAACTATAATGGAACACCATGGTGAAAAGGGCATGGAGAGAGATTTGGTTCTAACAAGCATGAGTGAGCTCGCGAGATGAGAGCATTGGTGAATTGGCAGTCTCTACACCTGTGGTGTTGAGAGGCACGAGCTCAGCCTTATATTAGGCTGGAGGAGAAGGCAGTCAAGAGGCATGCGCATTCTATCACGGATCCACTGACTCTGACTCTGTCTCCTCTCCTGCCTGCAGAACGCCAGCACGGCGTCTCTACTGAAGATTACCTAGCTCTGCTAAAGACTAAGAGCTATCTGTTCTAAGACCTTTACTCTCTCTAAGATACTCTGTCTCTCTCTCTCCAGCTAAAGTAGACAGCCCTCAAGCACCTACGAGAAACTGTTCCTGAGCAAGGTAGCTTAGTGGTCCGCGTCCATAACCTACCTAAGCTGGGCCCAAGACCTGGCCAGTCCTAAGCCCTGACACTTCTTTTGTTAAGAGCCCTCATGGCCCTGGACTACTCTAACACCTGTGCCCCTTACCAGCCAGCTCCACCTCACCCCAATACGTCATATCAAGATTTACACTGCACTTTTTTTCTATGTAAGATGTCCCTAACCCCTTTTGGCAAAGTCAGAATTTACCCACCCTGAGTATCATTACTTCCGGACTGAGCAGCAAAGGGTAGTCAAGAGAAATTAGACCCAGAGAATTCAACTCATGTCAACAGACATTTTGAAGCCAAGTGCACGATTCCAAATCTAAGTTTCTGTGCCTATTTTAAAGATGGAACATGAAGGCTCAGGGAGATAAGGCAGAGCAGCAGTGGGGCCAGAACTCACCAGTAGGCCCTTCTGACCCCCCTAGTTGGATCTCTCCTTATTGAGAAGGGAGGTACTTCCACTGAGGCCAAGGATGTCCACATCCTACTCCCCTGTGCTGTCAATATTAAATATACATTGCTTCCCTCATGAAATAGCTTTACATTTATTGTTGTGACTCCTTGAATAAGGTCTGTCTCCCCCACTCTGGAGTCAGAGAACCACTTTTATGGTTTATGCTCATCGTTCCCTTCCCTGATGCTGAGCACAGAGCCTGACATGGAGTAAAGGCAAAAACAGAATTACAGAACACACCACTGGCTGCAAAGATGGCCTCCAACTGCCAACATCAAACTTCTCACACGATGGCCTCTGCCAAAATGGGCCAGATTCTCTCCCTGCCCACCTCCCCCCCCCCCCAATGCCAAGCTGCCTGCTCTCTCCCATCCTGGAGGAGCTGGCTCCTGCTCCCGTGTTGGCCTAAGAGTCTCCAACCAACCCTATGAAATCAACCTATTCTCCCTCCCAAAAGAAATATCCAAGACAGAAAAACCACTCCCGCAGTGCTGAAAGCATGTCCCCTCTTTAAACACTGTCCTGCTTTTTATTTTATTCATAACCAGGCAACCTGAAGCTTTAGCAGAACACACTTTTTTCTCTCTTCCAGATTTAGAGAAAAAATGTTTGAGATTATTTTTAACTGAGAACACCCAGCCCCTTCCCCCCACCCAACACCCTCTCGAATCTGTGCTTAGAAACCCTATCTCTGTCCCAGAGACAGACTCCTGCCTGGGGAGGCTGAAGCAGCTCAGGCCTTAAATCCTCATCCTGGGCTGGTAATCCACACAGAGAGGAATGACAAATGCTCTATTTAGCCCTATTTCCAAGGAAATTAGAATTACAAATTGGAGCTATCAGCTATGCTAAGGCCTGCTTGAGCATAACCTTTGGAAATAAAGGTGGGAGGGGACAGGGAAGGGCTGGCATCTGAGCCCCTGTCACTGTCAAGGGAGCTTTCACAGAGATCCGCCCCCACAGTGGGGATCGCCCCTCTTCCCCACCCCCAGCACCACCAATTAGGGCCAGGCCCTGGAGAATTCACTCCAGCTTTGTTCACTGCTAAAGGCACCAAACCAGGTAAGCAGTCACTTCCAGGGAAAGTGCAGAAAATTGCTTCTTTAATTGGGTAGACTCTAGCACTAAGAATAATTTAATTGAAAAACAGCATTAATGAGAATCAAAAGGCTTTGAAAAGGGTTGGAGGGAGATGCCCACGTGTCAGAGATGAGTGAAAATGCGCCAGGATTCACAAAAGGCACATGACCAAACCCGTCATCCCCCCACGTACTCTCTCCCTCACTCCCCAACACCCTCTCCCCCTGCACAGACATACAAGCCCCCAGGAGAGATGGGTTTTGTTACATTTTCTTTTCTTAATTTTGCAGCAAGTGATGTGATGTGAAGGCAAAGGATGTGGGTTTATTGTCTGTGGGGTGGGCCTAGGTCCTGCTCCTGCTATGATGGGGAGAAGGAGTCCCCCGGAGACTCTCCCCACCTGTTTTCTTTATTAACCTTCCCCACTAAGTGCCGGGCACTGTTCTCAGAACCTTACAAATACCAAGAAACTGAAGCCTCATACCAAGCCCTTGAGACAGCATAGTTTTTTGTGTCCCCTTTCCCGCAGATTGGAAACCTGAGAGGCACAAGGAGGTTGAGAAACTGGCCCAAGAGACACAGCTAGTGAATTACAGAACTGGGACTTGAAGCCAGCTGTCTGGCTCCAGAGCCCACCTCTGGCGATACATGAAGATGGTGCTGCCACCCTTCGATTCTCCCTTCCCGAGGGTGGGAGCACTGAGGGGACGTGGGCATGGCCGAGGCCCCTCGGGCCCTTCTCACTAGTCTCCTCTATTTCCCTCCTGCCCTGCTCCCCTGGCCACCAAATGGCTCCTGGCACTCAGCTCTGCTTCTGAGCGCTGAGTGGAAAGGCTGAGAATTCTTAGCACATGTTTTCATGCCACAGCCAGGGTCACACATCCTGCCCCTGGTGGAGAGTCTCTACATGGAATATGACAGAAACATTAATATTCCTCTGAGCGGTGAGGCAGAGTCACAGTAGACAATCAGCAGGGTAGAGAGGATGAGCTCCAGGGCTGTGCAGCCTAACAGCCAGGGTTTGAATCACTAGGGCTCCTTTCCTTCTTGTAAAGTAGAGCAATAAAATAACAAATCCTACTTCAAAGAATTGTGCAAATTAAGCAGTTGAAATAAGTAGGGCTCTACAGGACGCTTCCGGGAAGGTGGTATTAGACTCCCTGTCATCCAGCATAGTCTCCAGACCTTGCACCAATGGCCTACCGCTTCTTCCAGGCTTTGGACCATTTCTTTCAAGGAAAAATACTCAGTTCTTAACAAGCTGTGGAAAACGTCTTTTGGGATTTCACTGCCACTCGATCACCAGGTTTCTTTGCTGCTGGCACCCCCAACCTTCCCCTAAGATGGCAAAACTGCATTTAAGTGCATTCTTTGATTAATTGTGCTGCTTCTTATCTGAGATATAAACTTGTGATTTGAAATCGGACATTTCATACTTAGTGACCTAATGAGTGTGAGGGGTTAGCATTGGCACTGCCGCTTTGTGCTCTGAGGGCTATTCTGAGGCCAGCAGACTGCAGAGGGCATGGGAGGTGGTGGCACAGGGCTGGGATTGAATGAGACACAGGACCACACGACATCACTCGGCATCTCTGCGCCTATTCCTTTTATATCAAATAAATAAAATAATAATTCCTGCCCATCTCACCTGAATCTGAGGATTCAATGAAGCAGCATGCATTGGAAATTAAAAAGTAATTCAAAAACATAGAGCTTTATTCCTAGCACAAAAGTATTCAGTGAAAAAGTACATAGAGCCTTGGACTTCAAAGCAACCAAACAGGCCAAAACCTGCAGGGCATGTCCAGATAATATTCTTCTCTGCACCTGAGATCCATATCATCTCGTAATTCTCACAGCCCCACACTCACTTTATAGACAGGAAAACTGAGGCTCGGGAAGACAAAAGGACCAGTGAGTGTCATGGAAAGTGGTGGAATGAGATTTGACCCAAGTCCCAGATGCTCTTAATCATGGCATTACATTGTCACTGTCACTTCATGCAGAAGCAGAGTTGTCCATTCAAAAGAGAAGAGTCTCTGGCCTAAGGCTAGGAGGAGAAGAGGCCACTATTAGCAAAGGCATGGAGGGAGGAAGCAAATAGCAACAAAATAATTATTATTAAGATCAATGATTGAGCTCTTGTCACATGCCAGGCCTTTCCAATCCAGAACTCCTTACAATGACCCCATTTTACAGATGAGAAAATTGAGACTCATAGAGGTTACAGAACTGGCCAAAGGTCATGCAGTTAGTAAACGTTTGATTCCATTCCACATCTGAGACCAAAACTTAGTTGTTTCTTTAAATTTCGGATCTGTTTTCCTATAAATTTCAGATCTATTTCCGAACTGTTTTCCTATAAAACATTCCAAGATTTTCCAGGTAAGAAGTCTGTCTTACCTGCCCCTGCACGACACCAGGTACAGAGTAACATGCTCCAGGGACATTTACAGAGCAGCACTATGCTTTAACCACCTATCAACTCAAACGCTGAATCTTTACAGGATGAGAGCCTGGAAGGAATAATCTAGGTTATTGTCTCCCTCTCCAA
Source organism: Galago senegalensis (assembly GCA_963575145.1). Lineage (NCBI taxonomy): Eukaryota > Metazoa > Chordata > Mammalia > Primates > Galagidae > Galago > Galago senegalensis. The sequence goes on along the minus strand of CAUYTI010156134.1, from coordinate 13,727 downwards.
ACAGAAAAAAAAATCACCAGATGACCTGGTACAAATTCACTGCTACCAGCCCAGGATGGGTTCTGGAACACCCCTGGGCATGGATCCACCAACCTTAAGCTCCTGTCAAGACAATGCTTTCACAGTGGCCAACAAGATTAGTGCCCAATTAATAACTAATTTGGGAAGACTGTGCAAAACAGCTTGGCAGACTGCATCATGCCGCACATTAGGATGACGTAAGCACATCCTGCCTGAAAACAGACAAGCGTATGGGGCTAAAAGATGGAGACGGGGAGACCCATCTCTGGTCTCCTTTACCACAATAACCTGCGTGTCCTCAGGCAAAACTCCTCCCCTCCTTGGACTCAGGATCTCCACTCTTTAAGCTGAAAAGCAGAGCGAGATTGTGAAGGCCTCTTTCAGGTCCAAAATTCTATAGCTTTAGGATACAATTTAAGCCAACTAAGGCAACCGGATGAGTCCACATGTCAGCAGAAATTCCCAGGGAACGCGTAATTACTGGCACTTAACCAACCCATAGTTAACTCCAGGTAATTTCCAGAGGATTTATTGCAACCCTGAAAGCTATTTTGTGAGGGAAGCAATGTATATTTAATATTGACAGCACAGAAGGCAAGTTCCTTTTCTCCAAGCCCATAAATTATCCCAAGCATCAGGAGGACAAATCTACCAAAGGCGTGTTACAAGCGGGCTGCCTCTCAAATAGAAACCAGGCTTAATAGAAAGCCATAAAATAGACGCAGAAGATGAATTTAAAGCCAGAAGCATGTGGGTGGTGTGTGAGAGAGCCTGTCCACGGGCATGGGCACAGCCTCAGAGAAGCAAAGGGCAGAAGTCAAGGGGAATGTCCACTGCCCCTCCTGACGCTGAAAGTGTGTGTGGCTTTCTGTTCAGCCCCACTCACCAAACAGCAACTGATCCCTTCCTGGGGATCACACACCCCACATGAGGGACCTGCGTGAGTCATGTGGGACCTGGCTGCACAGAGCTACATACGTGGCCGTCACGCTCTCCTGTGGGACTTTGAGTCCATCTCAGAAACTTTCTGAGGCTCACTTTTCTCATCCCCCAAATGAGAAGGCAAAAACTCATGTCCCGGTGTGTTCTGCGGGCTTCATAAGGTAATGGGTGCAAGAAAAAGATTCGTAACAATTAATGAGAACAGGGCTGTAAATATCTCTAACACGGACGGAATGGACAGGCAAGGCTCCTAACAAAGACCCCAAACAAACCATGGATGCTACAAGCTTCCGGGAGAGCGATACGGAGAAGACACTGCAGGAAAGACGAAAGGAAGAGACTGGAGAGGAGATGGAGGAAGAGGGGCCACCAGGGATTGGCCGTGAGAGAGGGAAGGAGAGAATGAAAAACATGAGAATGAGAAGTAACAGAGATGAAGGGAGCAGAGAAGCCAGAGAGTTGGGTTACAGGAGAGAGAAAAAGAGAAGTGAACATAAACCAGAAGGGAGACAAGGTAAAACAAGGAATCAATAAGAGCGCCTGACGCTGATTCATCCAGAGATGGCACAAGCTGCTGGGTTAGAGCCGCAGCCAGAGCCGCTGGGAGTTCTAAGGGCAGAAGGAAAGAGGCCACCTCTGGGGAGAGGCGCTGTGGCTTTTCACGTTAAACCTGCCTGCACAGCTTGGGCCTAGAGGTATAGGCACATATTCTTTTGAAATAAAGAAAAATAATTAAAAACATGTGGAAGGCTTGAAACTCAAGTTAACCCTGAGTGAGTGCTCCACGCCAGGCACCACCCTCAGCAACTTCCAATACTGTCTAATATTTGTCATCCCAGCCACGCTGCAGGGTAATCAAGTCCTTTCATTTTCTGTTGAACTGCACCTACTCTGTGGGGTTGTTGTGAGGCTGAAAGAGTTAGCACTGGGATAGCAGCCTGGTGATATGCAAATGCTCAATAAATGTTTGTTTCTATCCTCAAAGAATTTGACAAACACATCTCTCCCTTTCCTGGGAGCTACTGGTGGCAGCAGCTGTCATGCTATCTCATGACCCTTACCCTAACAACACAGGCTGGGAATGGGGTCCCTAACTTAGCAAGGCCAGGCCCTTGCCTCACAGTGAAGTCTGCCCCTCGCTCAGGCCTGCCCCTGAGGTCCACAAGCAACAAGCTTCCTGAGACTCCTCAGCTGGTTGAAGCTGGGCTTCTGTCACCAGCCTCCAGCAGTGTCAAGAAGGTTCAAAAGCCAACATCATTTAGATGTAGGTCTCTCTAGGGCAGGGGTTCTCAACCTGTGGGTTGTGACCCCTTCGGGAGTCAAATGACCCTTTCACAGGAGTTGCCTAAGACCATCCTGCATATCAGATATTTACATTACAATTCATAACAGTAGCAAAATTACAGTTACAAAGTAGCAATGAAAATAATCTTATGGTTGGGGGTCACCACAACATGAGGAACTGTATTAAAGGGTGGCGGCATTAGGAAGGTCGAGAACCACTGCCCTAGGGAGTGCTCAGCTTTGATATGCGAGGAAAAAGATGCAAAAAAAAAAAAAAAGTAGAGGAAGGATGTGCATTCAGTGAATTCTGCATTTTGGCTGTTGCTATTTCATAGCTAAGGAAAAACTCAGCAAAGCAATCTCTGGTCACAGCAGCAAACCATCCTTTCTTTGCATATCTATCTTTCCAACCCACAATCTGTGCCATTTGGATTTCATGGTCTAAAAATATCTTCCAAACTTCCAAGTATATTGGCATGGGCTGGTGGACTCAAATTTTTAATCCATTTGTAAATGTTTTCACACAGCTCTTTTTTTTTCCTCCTTGAATTCTATTTCTTGCTGAATCACTTCCATCATTCAGTTTGGCATTTATTGTGAGCAGGAAGGAAATCTTCTTGAACACAAATGTCAGCCAGGGCCCTGAAGGCTCCCGAAGGCTGCTGAGCATGTGCGAGACAGCAGAGCCAGCACTGACCCGAGTGGGGCAGTTGCCACGGGACAGAGGGCAGAGCACAGGCTTCAGGGTGGACCCTTCTGGCTCTGTGACCCTCGGTAAAATCCCAGACTTCTCTGAGCATGTTTGATCAGCTACCACGTGGGATAATAACATTCAGTTTGGTGGAGCCTCGGCAGAGACTCAGTGGGCTACAGCACCCCGAGCACCTCCCTGCACAAGGCAGGAGCTTTGTAAATGGCTCCATTCTGAATTTTAGGCACCATTTTGGAACACATCTTAGAAAGACATGTTCCTACTTCCCACTCCTTCTCCAGCCAGGGCAAAGTCAGCCTTACAAAACACATACCCATTCAGGTAAACACACTGCATCCTCGTACTAATCTGAAAATAAAAATTAAAAAATATAAAACATACCCAATGCCACTCTGTGCTGTGAAGCCTGGTGGCCTCGGGGCCCTACTACACAGCCATATCCAGTTTCCAATCCTCCCTTCACCCAGGCCTCCCCAGCTGCCCCACTCAGCCTCCACAAAGGATGTTCGTTCTTACTTGCCTCACGTGGCTTTGTCCTCCACGTCAGGTCCTCCCCTGGGCCACTCACTCCCCTCCCCCTCCCCTCCAACCCCCACAGGAAATGACACATCTGCGGGTACACTCCCCAGGTCCGCAGACTCACCCTCTCCTCCACGGGCAATGAGTGGGTCACAGGCTCAATGCCACCCCCATCACTGTGGCCTGGAGTGGCAGACTGGTTGGCTGATTCCAGACATATTGTGATTAAGAATAGGGAGAGATACAGTCCCCAAAGGGAAATGCTGGGCTAGATGTGGGAGGCGAGCAACAGTGGTTAATGGCCGACTCTAGTGCCCCTGCAGGAATAAGGAACAGGGCAGGGGTCACACGTGAGTCGGGCCAGTCCAGGCTGCACAGTTTTACAAACTGGACATTGAGGTCCAAGATGGGTCTTCAGCATGCCCCAGTTCATGCCAGGTCACCCCCCCATGCTTGGCCCTCTACCTACCATGTGGACATCACCCCCATCCCCCAGAAAAATATCTTCACATGTCAATGGTGTCCACACGCAGCAGTTAAAGCCATAAGCCAGGCAACAGAAGACGTGAGGACCAGTTTCTAAAGAGGTCTGGTGGTGACAGGGCCCTACAGGGCTAAATTCACACCACATCCCACAGGCGCGAGGCAGACATGTGGTGAAGTTGCACCTACATGCCCTCCTGTCCTCACCTTCCTCTTCACTCTGTCCCTCCACGGGCATCTGGGACGAGGGGAGGGGGCAAGAGAAAAGAAAAGAAGAGCAGTCGAGGGGACTCTCAGGATGGAAGGAGGGGTCGACTTGGGAAGGCCCTTCCAGAGGAGGGCGGCACTAAACCCTCGGGAAGCAATCCCTGGGAGGCCTGTGTTAGGGGCCTTTCTGAAGAGCTTCTACTCAACATCACCTGCAGAATCACCTGCTTGGGAAAACTTCCCTGAGGCTCCCAGCCCCAGCCCAGGCAGATGTTGTCCTGCCTCCCCCTACATGTCCACTGGGCAGGGGACACTATGCACATTCTATTTGTGTGACTATGTGATCATCCCCACAGCTCACCTCCTTGGGGACAGAGAATCAGTAGGTACTCAGTAAATGTTTAATGACTTAGTTTATGATGCTGAAGCCCAAACTGCATAGGAGAAGATGCAGTCAGGGCATGAGCAGACCCACAGGTGGGGGGAGGGAAGGAAGGGGTGTCCCCACACAGGGCACCAGGCTGCTATAGCAGAGGACAGCACTCGGCAGAGTCACTGCAGTCATCTAATGATGATAACTGTTGCAAATATTTAAGCACAACATTTTCTCCAATTGATGAGATAAGATCTGATATCCCCAGGCCTTAAGCAGCATGAAGAGGGTGAGATCAGGACAAGCTCAGAGGTTGGCATGTTCGGCCGGCCAGAGTGTCAAGGGGCTCAAATAAGATAGGAAAATGAAATAATAGGACATTTTCTGATCAAGTTCATTTTTTCACAGAACTAAACATAACAGCATGGGAGAGGACACCTAAAGTCACTTATATACCAACATGAAATTTACCACTTTACCCATTTTTAAAAATGTACAGTCGGGGAACATTAACTACATACCCTGCTGTGTGGGCGTAACCACCTCCACCTCCAGAACATTTCCGCCACCCTCAGAATGAAACTCTGTTCCCAGCAAGCCAAGCTCCACCTTCCTCCCTCCCCAGCCCTTAGCAAACACATTCTCCCTTCTGTCTCTGTGGAGTTGCGATTCTAGGCACCTCATATCAGTGGATCCCCACAGCACTAGTCCTTTGAGTCTGGCCCATTTCACTCAGCGTAATGTCCTCAAGGGTCAGGGGTGTGGTAGCTCTGTCAGAACTTCCCTCCTTTTTGACGCTGAACAGTATTCATGCAAGCACTGTTTCGTCACCTCCACTGGAACCTTCCAGCAAAGATGAGGCACTCTCTGATTCCAGGACAACTGTGCCCCTGCAGTCCAGTTTGCCTGGTGCCAAGCTTTAGGTGCCACAGAAGGGGCCCTCACCTTTGCATCTGCCCATTGCTCCTGCCTCTGGCCAGTCAAAGCCACAGAGATGTCAACTCCTCACCCACAGGACAGAGCTCAAGGCCCTCCTCCATTCTTCCAACAAACTGGTTGTACTCCATCTCTCACACAGGGGAGAAGTTTTAGGTCATTCCCTGGCCACCCTGCTCACTCCTCTGGACAACCTAGTGAGTCTGTCTGGGTTACTCAGTCAACTGATAGACACTGGGGCCGGCCCCACGCTGGGAGTGGAGGGTACCTCGATGAACTTGCCATGGTCTTTGCTGTCTAGAGCTCATGATTTAATAAATGGAGACAAACAAGGAAATAAACACAGAACTTACAATTATAGCTTGGGAGGACCCCAAAATGGTGAAGACTTGGGGTGAGGGAGGCACCTCCTGAAACCTGAAGAAGACACTTGTGTTTAGGGAACAGCATCCCAGGGTTAGTGGGGCTCTCTGGAAGGAGAGCAGGCTACCAAGGAAGAGCCTGGCCAGCTGAGGGGAGAGAGGTGGGGAAGGGCCGGATCATGAGGGGGGATGGTGAGCCTCAGTGAGGAGGCGGTTCTGTTCCAAGATCAGCAGACAGCCACTAAAAGGCTTCCAGTAGGGACGGGGGTCTGGGGGTTGGAGGGATGCATAATGTAGTTCATGTAGTTCACAGTGGAAAAAGATGACCCAGGCAGCTGTCTGGTGGACAATAAATGAATAAGAGCAGAAGGCAGAAGAAAAGTCAGGATAACGCAGGAGATGAGGCCAGTGACGTCAGGCTGCTCAGAATCACAAGACAGGACTCCCTGAGGCCAGTGACCGTGACGCAGCCATCACCACATCCTCAGATCTTCCTACATTAGAACCTGGGGCCTAACACCAGTGGGGGTGCCCTGGGATGAGGCCCCTTCAAGGTAGCTAGTGTCCCCACCCCCAGGTTCAGGGGCCAGCATCTCCCTCCCATTCCTCTGGAGACCGACTGACTCCCTCCTCTGCCAGCTGGCCTGTGACCAGTCAAAATTGATCTGTTTGTCATCTTTGAGCACAGACACCAACTGACTTCAAAACTGGACCAGAATCCACATACAACAGACTCTGGCTAAATTCTACTCATTGGAAAGGGTGGCTACAAGGACACAGAAGTACAGCTGACCTGGCCCAGCCAGAGGGAACCTTCTCCCCTGGCTGCCCCACTCCTGCCAGGAGTATGTCTGTGTAGGCCCCATGGAAGCCAGAGTCATTCGGCCATCCGAGAGCAGTTTCCAGCGTCCATCTTCAGACCTGGGGTTTGGTTTGGATGCTACAATGCCAAAGGGATTAGTAAGTAATGACTGTCAAACACAGACCTCGTGCCTAGCACCACGCCTGGCACTATGCATTGAAGGAAAACATCTCACCCGGGGCTCTTGCCTGCAACAGGGCCACGATCTGCATGGGATGCCCATAGCAGACCTTGCCACTGCAGAGCCTAATGTGGGAGGAATCGAGTGCCGGTTCCATCAGAGCCCAGGGAGAAAGGCCCAGAGAAGGACTGCGAGGGAGAACACAGGCTTATCTCCAGGCCCATCTGGGCTCTGTCCCAGCTCCACGGCCTACCAGCTGTGTGCCCCTGAGTGTGTCACCTAATCTCTTGGAGCATCTTCTTCCTCATGTCCACACCCAGTCATACGAGATTAAAAGCATTTATAAAGCACCCACAGTGGTATGATTTCTTTTCTTTTTTTTCTTTTTGCAATTTTTTAAGTTTTCTTTAAACAGTTTTTGGCCAGGCCTGGGTTCAAACCTGCCATCTGGGGCATATGGGGCCCGCGACCTACTCCTTTGAGCCAAAGGCACTGCCCCGCACAGTGGTATGCTAATAGCAGTAACTTCCTTTTTCCAGAGTTTATTGCGTCAGCTCTGCCCTGTTTCAAGCGCTTCACATAAATGCACGCATTTTATTCTCTCAACACTTTCAAAGGAAGGAAATGAGAGTCTCCTCCACTTTATAGACAATGAAATGGAAACTGAGGGAATGAACAAACTGCCCAAAGTTACCCACTAGCAACCACTCACCCTTCAGTCACAGAGACAGAGGAACGGTAGCTGCCAGTGCCTGGGCAGGGGAATGGGGAGCAACTGTTCAATGAGTAACATTTTCTGTCTTGCAAGATGAAAAAAATAATTCTGTGGCTGGAGCGTGGTGATGATTGTACAACAATGTGAATATACTTAACGCCACTGTACATGAAAACGTGGTTAAAATGGTCAATTTTATGTTGTACAAACGGGAAAAGAGGGCTGTGCTCCTGCTCCGGTGCCCGCTCCAACTCCCCGCACACTCATTTGGATTTACTCCTTCATTCCTGCAGGCGGCATTTTCTGTTTCCATCCCAGCTGGATTCCATGTCCACTGGAATCCCACCATCACCATCATCAATCATAACAGATGTTCACAGCTCTCACTCTGTGCCCCCCACTCTTCCGTGTTTTTCTCCACTAACTTACGTGATCCTCACAACCACAGTTCTAGGTGGAGACTATCAACCTCCTCATTTCATAGACGGGAAACTGAGATCCAGAGAAGTGACGTAACTTACCCAAGGTGATGCCACTAGGATTCAGACTCCCTGCTCCAGTGCACCTTTGCCATCCTTCCTGCTCCCCCTCCCCAGCCCCTGGCCATGCTCTGGGGACCAGGCATTCTGCAGGCTGGAGAGGAGAGGGTGTGCCTCCCAGCCATGCTCCAGGAGCCAGCTTGCTGCTTCTGTCCTTTCCACCGTCAGCACTTCCCATTGTTATTCTTCATCCAGGTGAAAGCAACAAGGTCCCCAGCTTAATTTGTTTCATCTGGTGACACTAATTAATGTTCCAAACACCAGAGCTTGGGGATTGAGGAGTGTGTGTGTGTGTGTGTGTGCGTGTGTGCATATACACGTGCCTGTGGTTTGTAATTTTTATTTCCCCCAACTTTTGAAGGGATGTATATGGATATTTTACCTGAGGCAAAAAGCAGTTCTGGCTTTCTTGAAGTAATAAAAAAAACTTCCAGCCTCCTCCATACAGCAGAACCTCCATAGTTGACCACCTCCCTATGTAGACCACTTCCCAAAGTTGACCTAATTTCCATAGAATAGACATGTACCTCATTTACGTGTCCGTACAGTAGGCCCAGTTCCCTCTGCTGACCACCTCTATAGATTGAACAGTTTGTTACCGCCCCGTGAGTGGTCTCTTTCCAGAGGTTCCACTGTGTATGCTTTTGCTTCCACTCATCGCTGACAGTAGGAACTCTGGGAATCTGAGGCCTTAACCAGCGTCAGGCCTTTAGGACGAGAAGTTGTACAGATCACAGAGGCTGGTGGTTCTCAAACGAGGGTGCCATCACCCCAATCGCAACCTTTGGAAAGCCTGGGGGTCTGGTTTACCACAGCTGGGGAGTCTAACAGCATCTGTGAGCGGGAGCCCAGGTACTGAGCTTCCTGCAATATTCCCGCCCAGTGTGGAACAGTCCCATCCATAATGCTAACAGCTTCTCCACTACTGAGAAACCCTAAAAAGCATCCAACTTTTTTTTTTAATTGAATGGTAACTATGTACATTAATGCACTTCTGGGCGTTTCAGGGAAAAAAGGCACAGAAACTACAGAGTTTGTTGTCAAAGGTCCCACAGAAATTCCACAGCTAAGAAAAGTCGTGTCTTCCCCTCCCCAGCTATATCTCTTATTTCACCCTGTCACCATCAGCTGCTCCACCCATTCCATTCCCACACGCACAGCCCCAGCTGCAGCCACTGGGAAATGATCCCTCTTAAGTCACCTACTGCATTTTCCTACCTCCAAGGCTTTGCCAGTGACTCCTCTCTGCCTTCAGTTCTGACCCTAACCATGACACCAGTCCATCCTTCCCTCCCTAGACCAAAGGCTGCCTCCTCCAGCCTGCCGGAGCTGCATCTCAGAACCACCCACAGCAGTCCACCTGAGTTGTGACTTCCTGCCTGTGTGCCAAACTGTCAGCGTGTGATAGCACTTCTTCAGCATCACCACCACCATCAACAGTATCCTGCCAGTTGCTCAACAGCCGATCTGCCACCCATGGTGACAGTGGTCTACTAGGGCAGGTCCTATTATCCCATCTTACTCAGGACAAATTTGAGGCTCAGGAAGGTTAAGCAACTTGCTGGAGGTGGCACAGGTGAAAAAACAAAGATTTGATCTCAAGTCTGACAAGAGAATCCACAGGGTGGCTAAAGTTGACCCTGCCTCCCTCTGTGGTCATGAGCATGTCCACTGCCTGTCACCCCAACAGTGAGAAACCCAGCTCCCACCATCACCACCTTCTCTTTAACTGTTCAATTCCAGTATACGTGTACAACAGAATGACTGGCCCATATCCCTACGGGAAACAACTTTATCCGCTACAGCATAGCACTTACGTGCTGTTTTTTCTGCCTTCGGTCTTATAGACTTGGACACCACTCATTGCCAAAGCTGCTGGTCAGCACCTTGGTCAGCACCTTCTTCTCCCATCACCAGTAGTCAAGTTATTTCATGTATTTGTAATACTTGTCATGAAATAACTTATTTCATTTGTTTGTTCCAAATACATGAAACTTTTTACCATCTGCATTCTTTGCTGGGATCCCCTGACCTCCTAATTATTTTTTTTTTAGTTTGCAAACACAATGTTCACGTTTAATGCTGTAAAGTCCTAAAGGTTTTGACAAATACATTAGGTCATGTATCCACCATCACAGTATCATACGCATCATTTCACCACCCTAAAAGATCACCCCGTGCTTCATTTATTTAACTCCCCCCCTTGGCAATGATAACATAGTTTTACCTTTTCCACAGTGCCATGTTTGAAATCACACAGGATGTAGCCTTTTCAGATGGGTTTCTGTCAATTTGCCATATTCATTTAAGATTTATTTCTACATTTTTTGGCTTGACAGCTTACTTCTTTTCATTACTGCATCATAGTCCATTGTATGGATGTACAATAATGTTTTCATCCATTCATCTTCTGAAGGACATATGGTTGCATTGTTTTTGGTGATTATGAACAAAAAAACTACAAACACTTGTAGGAATGTTTCTGTATGCATATGAAATTTCAAATAAGTCGGGTAAATAATTAGGAGCACAATTACTAGACACTACAGTAACACCATATTTAGCTTTGTGTGAAATTATCTGTCACCAAGGTGGCTGTGCCATCTTTCATTCCCACCAACAATGAAGTAGAATTCCTGTTGCCCCATATCCTTGTCAACATTTGATACTGTCATTGTGTGGAATTTTAGCCACACCTATTTTAATGGGCATATAGTGATATGTAATTATTGCTATTGCCTAATTGCCTACTTATTTATAATTAAATGACTGTGAATCATTTCATATACTTATACGTCATCTGTATATCTTCTTTGGCAAGATGTCTATTCAGATGTTTTTGTCTACTTTTAATTGAGTTTTTTTTTTTCCTGCAGTTTTTGGCTGGGGCTGTATTTGAATCTGCCACTTCCAGCATATGGGGCCAGCGCCCTACTGAGCGACAGTGCTGCCTGCTTTAATTGAGTTTTTCCATGTGTACTTTTTTGTTGTTTGGGATTCATTGAGGGTACAAGTAATTAGATTACATTGATTGCATCTGTTAGATAAAGTCCCTCTTATAATTGTGTCCCACCCCCAAGACGTGTGCCATATACCATGACTCCCCATCCCCTCCTTTCTCCCCTCTCCCTAACCTCTATTCCCCTAACCCATCCCTTATATTAGCTTATTTACTGACTTCTTATTAGAATTGAGTACACTGGATTCTTTTATTTATTTATTTGTTTGTTTGTTTGTTTTTAGACACAGTCTCACTATGTTACCCTCAGTAGAGTGCTGTAGCGTTACAGCTCACAGCAATCTCCTACTCTTGGGCTTAAGCAATTATCTTGCCTCAGCCTCCCATGCAGCTGGGACTACAGGCACCCACCACAACACCCAGCTATCTTTTTGTTGCCTTCATTGTTGTTTAGCAGGCCTGGGCTGGGTTCAAACCTGATAGTCCCAGTATATGTGGCTGGCACCCTAACCACTGAACTACGGGTGCTGAGCCAGTACACCAGATTCTTCTCCATTCTTATGATGCTCTACTAGGAAGAATGTGTTCCACCTCCCTAGGTTAATATAAAAGATGTAAAGTCTTCATCTTTTTTAACAGCTTAATATTATTCAATGGTATCATATAGCATAGCTTGTTAATCCATTCCTGGGTTGGTGGGCGCTTAGGCTATTTCCACATTTTGGCAATTGTAAATTGAGCTGCTATAAACAGTCTAGTGCAAATGTCCTTATGATAAAAGGATTTTTTTTCCTCTGGGTAGATACCTAGCAATGGGATTGCAGAATCAAATGGGAGGTCTAATTTGAGTTCCTTGAGAATTCTCCATACTTCCTTCCAAAACAGTTGCATTAATTTGCAGCCCTACTAGCAGTATGAAAGTGTTCCCTTCTCTCCACATCCACTCTAGCATCTGCAGCTTTGAGACTTTGTGAGGTGGGCCATTTTCACTGGGGTTAAGTGATATCTCAGGGTAGTTTTGATTTGCATTTCTCTGATGATTAGGGACAATAAGCATATTTTCATATGTTTGTTAGCCATTTGTCTTCTTTAGAGAAGATTCTTCTCATGTCTCTTGCCCGGTAATATATGGGATTGTTGATTAATTTGAGTTCTCTGCAGATCCTAGTTATCAAGCTTTTGTCTGATTCATAATATACAAAGACCTTTTCCAATTCTGAAGGTTGCCTACTTGCTGTGGTTGTTGTTTCCTTAGCTATACAAAGGCTTTTCGGTTTAAGTCCCATTTGTTTATTTTTGTTGTTGTTGCAACTGCCACTGAAGTCTTCTTCATAAAATCTTTCCCTAGGCCAATATCTTTCAGTGTTTTATCCATATTTTCTTTGAGGACTTTTATGTTTCATGCCTTAGGTTTAAAACTTTTATCCATCTTGAATGAATTTTTGTAAGTGGTGAGAGATGCAGGTCCAATTTCAGCCTTTTACATGTGCTTATCCAGTTTTCCCACAGCAGAAGATATTAACAAATGAAAGAACATACCATGCTCATGGCTGGGAAGAATCAACATTGTGAAAATGTCTATACTTCCCAAAGCAAGCTGCAGATTCAATACAATCTCCATTAAAATACCATCATTATACTTTCAAGATTTGGACAAAATAATTCTTCATTGTGTATGGAACCAGAAAAATACCTGTATAGCCAAGGCAATTCTTAGCAATAAAAATAAAGCCAAGGATATCACCCTACCAGACTTTAGGCTATACTACAAGGTCATACTGATCAAAACAGCATGGTACTGGCACAAAAACAGAGACATTGACATTTTGAACCAAATAGAAAACCATGAGATTAAACTAACATCTTACAGCCATTTGATATTTGATAAACCAAATAAGAGCATACACTGGAGAAAAGAATCCCTATTCAATAAATGGTGTTGGGGGGACTGGATAGGCACATTTAATTGAGTTTTTACTGTTAAATTTTAAGAGTTCTTTATATATTTGGTACAAGTTGTTTATCAGATGCTTGTTTTACAAATATTTATATCTTCCCCAGTCAGTGACTCTGTATTCTTGTTCTCTTAATAGTGTCTTTTATCCATCAAATATTCATAACTACTTTTCTGCAGATGAGAAAAACGAAAATTCCAAATGACTTTTCAATAGCTTCATTTTAGTCTTGACTAACACCAGCAAGTATAAACTGTAAAATCAACCAGCTATCACATGAGCTTGTAAATAAACTAAAACTACTGAACTGCACACGTTAAATGGCAACTTTTATGGTATGTAAGTTATACTTCAATTTTTTAAAAATCTGGTAAAAAGAAAATCAACAGCCAGTGAGTGACAATGTTAAAAATATGAACTCAGGACTTTTGACCAAAAATTGCACTCAAAACATCTGAGGCCAATTCCCAGCCCTGCCCCTATAAAACCCTAAGAAAGTCAGATAATTTCTTCTGAGCCTCAGTGTCCCCAGTAATAAAATAAAGGCCAATTATACACATTAGATAGCACTGTCGCAAGGATCACATGCAACCATGTTTTTAATGATTTACCTCCTACCCTGGACAGAGTAAACCAATAAAGAATGAAAAGAATGATTACTATTATTGTTATTATGCTTCTTTTTTTTTTTTTTTTTTTTTTTTTTAGACAAAGCCTCAAGCTGTCCCCCTGGGTAG